>BGPR01011157.1:11839-49727 GCA_013235015.1 Araneus ventricosus
TTGAAGTGAAGCATAAGTAAAACTCATTTCGGAAATGAGCTCAAGTAGAATCGAGATGAAAAGTTTCGTTATAAAGTTTGACTTAAAAATCAACTTCTTCATAATATGTAACACCGTAATTTTTTTGAACTAAGCAAAATACTAAGATTATATTCTTATTCATTAAATGTTGGAACAAGAAATAAGTTAGCAGTATAATTACCTCAGAATCAGAGTCATCATCTGAGCAGAATATAGGAGGCTGCAGGGTAGTAAATAAAATAAATAAGTGAGAGAAAACAGTTTCACTAATTTTAACATCAAAACTAGGAATAAATAATATCAGAAGCAAAAATAAACATTCCCAATTAACATCCAAATTACATCTCATTTTATTAGATTAAAAATTAAGAACAAAAAAATTACATATTATAAATGCAAATGCATTTTTTCAAATTGATACTTCAGACCTAGAAATAATGTAAAAGTTTCCAATGAGTCTATAAATATAAATAAAGAAAAAAGAATGACTTTGTGAACAATTTATGAGTAGAAAATTCTTCCTAGTTAAAAACAAAGCCACTTTTGGGATAAACAGTTGTTTTACAGAAAATTCTCTGTCATACCTCTTCAGAACCTGAAGCAGAAACTTTTAGAAATGTATTTATTAATTGAAATTTTTAATTTATAAAAAAAGGTTACATATATTTGAAGGCATTTTTAAAGAATTTATTAAGATAGATTTTTTGCTATGAAATATTAAAAATATTTAGAATACATAATGATATTATAAATCAATCGTTTATTAGTGCCAACTATTAAACAAGCAACAAAATACATACTGGACGGGAAATGCAATCACTCAGCTTAAATGTAATACCTCTGCGAATATTCTGAGAATCTAAAAATGAATAGAATCAATAATTACATAAAATCAGAAAATGGCAGGAAAAAGTTATTACATGTATTTACTATACAAAATTTCTATTGTAGAAAATTTCTGGAATAAATATGAATAATGAGTCAAGTGTTCAGTAAGGTGTGTTTCAGAAAATTCTCTAATATTTCTGTTGTCAACATCCCTTTTTCAAACCCAACTAAGCAATCACTGCTAATTGATGTTATGAGACTTTCTTTTTCTATGGGAATAGCACTGAGCAACTGACATTGGGTTCATGACTGGAATACAGAATCAACAAGTAAGCTGCTGCTTCCTTTTGGTCAATCATAAGCTATTATTTTTAATTGCTGACACAAATTAACTAAATTCATTATGGCTGGATTCAAATAATTTTAAAAAGTTATACCAATTATTATAAAAGAAAAACAGTGCTGTTTTCAATGTTAAAATTTCCCAAAACCACTGCAATGCTTTAAAAAAAGAGGGGGGGGGGGATAAATTAGTTATTTTTATTTGATGTATTTTTCTTTAATTCTTTCTTTCTTTTTAATACTGGAGGTAAAATTTCAAAAATCATGACTGAGTTGCCCCGTGTCACTTTAGTTCAGCAATATTACCTGATTGCTGAAACACCAACCATAAGATAAATTAAAATTCTTCTTTAACATTTTAACAATTCATTCAAGAAGAGTTGTAACAATGGTTTATTCTCCAAAAATACCATACTTTATCAATTATCAGACTGATGAAAGAAGACTCCAAGTGTATTTACAATAATAATAATGCATAGTCATATTGTAATAATATATTATATGTATAGTCACATTGCTATTATAAAAGTTATATTTCAAATATTGTCACTGACCTTGCTTCAAGATATACGGTAAATTCTCGATTATCCGGCATTCAAGTATCCGGAAAGCTCAACTAACTGGAAAAATTAGAAAAGGAGTTTTTCTAAAAATTTTACATCTGCGCGCCGTTTCATTCACGGGGACAATTTATTTCTGGAATGCAATGTCTGCTCCAAAAGGAGGGGTGTAGAAGGGGGGAAAAAGCAATATACAGTACTGTGACGTACACAGACTTGTTTTATGGGGGGGGGGTCAAAAGCAAAAGTGAGAATCCTCCCCTAGAAATTAAACGAAACCGAAAAACGAAATTGACAACCAAAAACAAAAAAAAAGGTAAAGGGACAGAATAGGTAAAAAAAACTCATGGTGTGTTACTCCAAATTGGCAAGTCTCTTTCCCCCCTCCCTTTATTTATTTATTCTCCAAATACCGGCTGATGTTGATTCCGATTACGTAACATCATGTGCGGGAGAATTAGAGGCGAGCGTATTGCGCAATAACCTTTGCGATTTTTTAAAAGATAATTAGTTTTGATATTCAATCTGGGATTTCACTTAAAAGAGTTTTATTATGCTTGCTGAGTAAAATATTTTTCAGTGTCATCGGCTATTTTTATATTTTTAGAATCTATATATTTACGGTAAAGATTCAACTACAGATCATACTTTTTTTTAACATCAATGTTAAATTGAAATCTTCATAATGTAATGTAATGGAAGATAAAGAAGTATTCTTAAAAATTATATTTAATGCGCATTTCAAAATGACAAAAACAAATTATTTGGCCGAAATTATTTGGCTACAATCCCCCCCCCCCCCCATTTTTCCCGTCACTCTCAACTATCCGAACTTTTCAGGTATTCGGAAATCAGCGTTTCCGAGCATGCCGGTTAGTTAAGCTTTTATTGCAGATATATTTTTTTAAACCTCAACTCTGCTTTCCCCCACACGAAAACAAAAACAGAAACTGTTGGGTTTTTTTAAAAAAATTTCCATACATAATAGATTTAGATTAAACAGCAGAACAATGCAAAAATAACAAAATGAACTAAAGGATTTCTTTAATGTATACATTAGAAACTAAGGGAAAAAAGCAAAATATTTTATTTAAGATTTTAAAAATTGAAGCTCACCACCATTATCAGATCCTGATGAAGTGGAATCTGAATCATACGGAGAAGAAATAAAGTACTGATAGGATCTCTTAAAGCATGATGTTATATATTCAGCTGTGTCTGATGTTACTACACTTTCTGCAATATTCTTTTTACTAAATGGATCTATTGAAAAAGAAAAAGGTAAAAGTATAAACATAACCTATAAGTAAAATAAGTTCCATCACAATATAGTCTTTATAGCAGCATTTTTGCTATAAAATTACATTTTTTTTTTATTGGTTTGTTTGCATTTAATGGCACAAGGGCCAATTTGGCCATATTGCCCTAAACGCTCTAAAATTTGAACTATGGTAGGATTGCCGATGTCACTTCAAAGTAGATGAGCCTCAAATACAATATAATAATAATGAGGAAAAAAGATATGGGCTGTTGTCTTAATATTTAATCAGTCTAACTTTTAAACTTCAGATTATTTAAATTATATACTTCTATTAATATTTTGTTAATTATCAATCACCTCTCAATTAGATAGTGATTTAGAAATACTAAATCTATCAGCTACATGTCTTTTAGAATGAAAAGTATGCATTTACAACATATTGGGGAAAAAACCAATTTCATTTTAAATTGGCACTTTCATTTTTGTCATGTTGCTTTACAAAGTTTGTTGTACATACCTTTACAATGTGAAATGGTATTCAGCTATCCTTAAGTTGGGCAGCTGTATTGTAGCAGCATTTTTTGTAATCACATCAGCAAAAAGAATTGCCAATTCTAATTCACTTTGTTGGCTCACCCTCCAATGTAAATGCAGCTTGAAGGCACTTAATGACTTCAACTATGCCAAATAATAATTGAAATTTCATGTGGATAAAACCAGATTATCTCCTGTTTTATTTTAATTATAATGTTGTATATTTTAGAAGTTCATCTTAATATAAATAAAAGTCATTGTGGGTTTGTATGTATGTATGTTTGTATCTATGTTCCACATCTCCTCCTAAACCGAACCATTTCAACCAAACTTTGCACACTTATTAATTAAGACTAGGGTGAGATTACTGTCAACTTTTTAAAGTGCTAAAGTTAATTAAACAGCCAGTTAATTAAAAAGTAACCGAAACCGTTTTTCCGCTGTAAGTTCGGAGCAAATTATCCCCCAAAAATTATTTTTATACTATTTTAAAGTTCAAAATTTTACCTTTTTAATGATATCAATTTTATATCTGTGACATTTTTCCTTCAATTTGTATTAATTTTTCAAAATTTAAAGAAAAGTTGACACACAGACGATTTTAAAATAAATCAAATTTAATGATACTAGAATTGATACTGATGAGTTGCTAGGCAACGGTGGAATTACTTTGCCATTATTTTTTCTGTTTATTTTTTTTTTCAAATATTGTTTGGCAATGTTTTCATTGGTTCTTAAAGAATTCTAAAGCTTATTTAATTAGATTAAAAAATCACTGCAGTTCATATCACCTGTCATTTTTACCTGCGTTTCCGAAGAAATAATAAATCCTTAATAATATATTAAAAGAGAAAGTGTGTCTGTCTGTTTGTTACGCTTTCATGGCCAAACTACACGTGGAATAACTTATTTTGAATGTCAAACATCACGTGATCATAAAGAAAGCCGCGATTATGTGATCTTTCAGAGAAAATAAAAAAATAATTTATTAATGGAAGAATAAATGTAACTACTCAACTCGACGCTTGATTTTCATTTTTTGAGTTTGCAGTCTATTTAATTTAAGTGATTTATACTTTTCCATATCAGATTTTATTCAAGAAACTGTCGATAAATTGACGCCGGGGCAGAAATCTATTGATAGATATAATATAGCTGCAAGAGTTTTTAGATTAAAATTTAGAAACTAAAGTTTATTATAACTAAACGAAAATATGTGACGATATAGTATTTTGTTTTATGTATTCTTTGAAATGGTAGAAGTGGATGACATATAGCATGATGGATGGTACACAGATTATAAGGGCCAGATGATACCATTGAGTACAATGATGTAATTTACAGTAATGGAGAATATATGAGGAATAGAGAATGGTTGTTGAATTAGTAATTTTGGCACTGATTAATGAAAGTTTAAGTCAGATAAATAAAAAAAATATATGTAACAAGTAACATCATATCCTGTAGAGTTCTTGAACTCCTTAGAATTGTCAGGGGTACCTTCCGACAAGCTGATATTAAAAGTCGGTGTGCCAGTACTATTCATACGTAACCTCGATGTACCGAGACTGTGCACGGTTACAAATTGAACACCTATGTCCAAATGTCGTGAGAGTGTTTAAAACGAGAGAGTGTTTTAATTTCACGCATTCCGATAATACCGAAGGATTTGCCATCCAATTTCAAAAGGTAGGCTCCGGGCCAGACACTCAAAGGGGCAGGCGTACATTCGGAAAACCATATTTTTCCCATAGGCAACATATGTGGCGTGTTCACGTGTGACCAGACCACAAAACCTTTACATCCGTGCAAAAAACGTAAAACAAAAAACATAGTATACAAAAGTGTGTTAGCAAACAAATTACCTAACTATAACAGCAAACACTCCTGTTAGTCGTCCAATAATGTATTATCAACCGTCAAAACTTTTAATTTTCCAACATGTAACGAAACATTTACATTCGTGAATTTTAAAAATTTAATATTTCAAATTCTTCGCACATGTAGTCGCGGGTTACAGCTAGTAATAATCATAAAATTCTTTCATATAAGGACTATCAAAAGAAATAAATATGGTAAATACAAAATGTTTCACTGATTTAAAGAGTTCGTATACAGTAAAACCTGTTTATAACAATATTATAGCCACCTAGCACAAAAAAAAAATTTCAAAGGTTATTGCTGTAGACAGGTTGAGTAATTGGGCAGCCAATGTTTATATACATATGCGTGTAATAATATACTAATTAATTTTATTGCACTTATTAATTCATCTTACAAATACTTGCTAATATGAAACTGTATTTTATAAACTTTAAACCTTTTTTAGAATTTTAAAGCGAAACTTTAGTTAACATTTTTAATTACAAAAAAAAAAAAAGATGCATTAAAAGGGAGATGTAAGCATAATTTTATTTCATAACAATGTTTCACATAATGTCTTCAAAAGGTAATGTTTTATGCTGCAACATCATAAGATTTAAGGCTTTAACACCTCAAAAACGAACTTCAAGAAACAAGTGGTCAATCTGAAGTGCTAACAGTGAGTGAATATGTTCAACAGTGTCCAGCAAACAAAAAAAGCAAAAAAGTGCACATTCCAATAATAGCCTCCTGCCCGATTCCCTTGTTATTTTACATTTTGGATATGATGTGTCGTTTTCCAAAAAAAAATTGTTATTCTACTATACCTGGCTTTCTAAAGCAGTAAAAATTATTGTTACAGACAGGTGCATCTGAAAAGTGCAGGCAGGTTGAAAATTAACTGAGTAAATAGGAATTCCGCCAAAATCAAAGAAAATATCGTTATACACAGGTATCACTGTATTTTGGTTATGAATGTAGCAATGTAAGGGAAAAATAATGAGGCTTTCAGAAAAAGGCTCTTTTACAAATAATACTACCATTTATTTGAAAAAATACATTAACATGTATTGTAGAAATATGCTAAATTATAAAAAGCTCATTTATTTACAAGGAAATAAAACAATTTAAAAATTTAGTGTTAAATGTTTCTTCATTAAAATACCCATAACAAAATAATAAATCTAAAATGTATTTTACCTTGAATAGCAATCCATGAAACATCCCATAATTTAGAGGTTTTAGTGATTGGTGTTTTATCAGTAACTGTTACAACATGCTCGTTCCAATTAAACTTATAGCCATAATACTTCAGTAAACCTAACCAAAGTTCACCAACAGAAGAATCATTTCTAACTGGTAATTTATTTAAGCCCTATAAAAATAGAAACCAAGATACTGTTATTATATTACATTAACTAAAAACTTTTCTGATGGTATATTAAATTATGATGAGAAGACACTTAAATCTTTAAAAAAGTTATTTTAAAATCTGTTACAAAAAACATGGGACAATAGGTAAAACAGATTGTCTAAGATAACAGTTAACCGAGGTAATATTTGGAAGGAGAGATTTATTTGAAAAGTTTCCATTTTATAAAAAAATTAACAAGAAAATTGCCAAAATCATTGGAATGACAAGTATGAAAAAGTAAAAATGAATAAATTCTAATTAAAATACTACACTTAAATGATAATTCAAAATAAAACTGTCAGCACAACATTATATTAATAACTAAACTGTTTCCTTTTAATATCACTCATTCATGAAATTTGGAATCCTTTTATGAAAAAATAAGATAAAAGATAAATAATTTTCCAAACAATTAGAACTTTAAAACAGGATAAATTAATTAGATTACAAAATGTTACGATTTTACAATTTTTATATGTGTTTTAAATAATTATAATTTTGTGAACTCAGATTAAATATACAGAATTAAACTTAACAGTCAATTAGGAAATACGGATAATCTTAATGTAAATAAAAGTCAGTGTGGGTATATATGTGTGTATGATCTACATCTCCTCCTAAACTACCGGAACGATTTCAACCAAACTTTGCACACTTATTATTTAAGACAAGAGGAAGATTATTGTCAACTTTTTGAAACCTAAAAGTTAATTAAACAGTTAGTTAATTAGAAATTAACCGAAACAGTTTTTCCGCTGTAAGTTTGGAGCAAATTATCTCCCAAAAATTATTTTTATGCCATCTTAAAGTTCAAAATTTTACCTTTTGAATGATACCAATTTTATATCTATGACATTTTTTCTTCAATTTTTATTAATTTTTCAAAGTTTAATAAATTGTTAATTACATGCAGACGATTTTGAAATATCGCACATTTATAGCTACTCTGTTGCTAGACAACGGTTAGACTTTGAACTAATTTACTTTGATTTCTGAAATTTTTGCTTATTTTTATAAATATATTTTATATCAGAAGATAGTCAAATGTCATGTTTTAAAAGCTCCAAACCTTATTAAAATTTCAGTTAATTGGAAATTAAGCAAGAATTTGGCATTTTCCATGATATTTTTCGAAAATATGTATTATGTCACAAAAACTATTTTTACACATAATAAATGTTTAAAAAATTAGCTTTTCATGACACAAGTTTCATTTCTGTTCAATTCGTTGCCCTCATTTTAATATTTTTTCAAAGTTTAAATTGTGCATAAAATTTACAATTTATAACATTTTTTTTTATTGGTGAAAAACAAGAATACATAAAAACTGTTGCTAGATCACATTAGAAGAATTTTGGATGAAGACTGATTTTATTATGTTTTTATTCATATTTATTCTAACACTTTTTCTTAATGAAAAATTTACTATGTAATTGTCCCAAAACATCCGTTAAAATCTTTCTTATACTGCAAGATTTATGAATAAAATTTGAAGTACCTATGTAATAAATATTAATAACTAATGTAGAAAATTAGCTGTTGGCAGTTTTTAAAAATCGCCTGGTTCAGCTGATATTCTCATTTTAATTTTAAAAAAGTTTCAGACGATAAAAGAATTTTGGGTATTGTAATTTTCTATATAAAAGTAGTTTTTTACATCAAAAATATTAGACATGAAAGTATTTTAATCCCGAGCAACGCCAGGCATAACAGCTAGTGTTAAAATAAATAGGTTAATAATTAAAGAGATATATAACAAGAACTCAGTGTTTGTACAACAATAATCTATAAGCCAATCAATATGCATTTTTCGGAAATATTTCTAGAAATTTACATAGCTTCTTTAAATAAGTTTTTCTGTAAGCCATGATTTTATCTCATCCTGCAAAATGTTCACATCACCCACTTTTATATTAAAGCAATTTTTGATTATTGGAAGTCAGGCATTGGAATGTTTCCCAAATTCTTTTAATTTTTAATTCCATGACTCCTCAGATTCTTGAGCACACATGAAGTAAAAATCAGCATTATTTGGAAAAACAAAAAGCAACTAACAGATTTTGTATCAAATTTATTAATATATAAATTATATAATTTTTATTAGTATATAATTTATTTCATTTTGATAGAGAGATTGTAAGTAAGTACAGACATTTCATTTCAATCCTTAAACGTCTTTTAGCACAATATTTTAATGTGTCTAATAATTTTCAGACACCATGTCCACTTGGAATGCACATATTTTTTTAGAAGAGCAAATTTTAAGCAAAAATGTTTGAAAATTCCAAAACTTGTCCATAAATGTCACACACTTTTGCATTAATATTCAATTAATGATTTTGAAAAACATTACCCAATTTCTAGATGATACATCCAGCAAAGGTAAAAGTGGCTTCTCAAGTTGCTGAAGATAATGCAGAACCAACAATATGAATCCAACTGAGTGAAGCTTGCCACTTTCTGTCTCATTAATTTCACAAGCCTAGGAGTATATCATGTTCATTTAATCATAAACATTTTTTAAGCTAGTTGGAAAAAAAATTATGCAATGTATAAAAATAAATGTAAGAGCCAAAATACAACATATGTCATTTAGGTTGCAATATTCACTGATATATATATATAAATAATTTAATACCATATACTTAATACTATATCAAGGATGATTGTGACTCCATTTAAAAAATCCCAAAAACTAACTTGATATAAGATTCTGACAATTTCGAATACAATTAAAGCCCAGTTAAATGAGCTTGGGTTAATCAAAACCCAGGTTATCTGAAATGCCTCTGAAATCGCAAATCCAAAAAAAAAACATTACTGTACTGCACAGAAATGATCGCAAAAGCGAGACGTTTTTGCAACAATATTCCCACTTTTTTCTTTTAAGCCTCCTCCGCAAGAAGGTCAGTGATTAATTTTATAAAGCTAAAATTAAAATTAATGGGAATTAATAATATTAATTGCAATAATGCTAAACAGTGGTGAATCTAGGATTTGGGTCTCGGGGGGGGGGGGGGGGGAGGTATAAAAAGTTTTGTATCGTCGTGACGAATGTCAAATCTTATGGCTTATGTAAACCAAAACACTTTAACTTTACAGACTTTACTCACTTGACAATAAGAATCAGAGACCACTACAATACTTTTGATAATTTAACAAAAAACACAATGAAATAACTAGCAAAAACATGACCTTGTCAACGCTGCAAACACGAGTGGAATGACTACAAAAGGGGGAAAACTTTCGAGCTTGTCAAAAACCAGGAAGAATGTTTTAACTTTTTTTAAAGGGAGATTAAGAAAAAACAGCTGTAGTGATTTTAAATAAAATAAAGAATTCTGGTCTTGCTCTGAGGAGGGCTGCAGCCAGATAGGCACCCCCTTGGATTCGCCACTGATGCTTACCTGTGCCTGTCGGGCACATTGCGCCAGATGGAGGGTTAATTTTAATAAAGAACATGAGTGTAACCTATAAAGAGAGTTTTGAATTCGTTTTACACTCAAAAAATTTCAGAATTAGATACAAAATAGTAATAACTTAACCAAAAAAATCATTATCTGAAACGGCTTCCTCTCCCTTTAATTCTGTTAGCCGGGGTTGCACTGTAATTATAAAGGTTAATGTGCTATCCATACATACTTGCATATTTTTAAAACAACTGGATTATCACTAATTTGCATTTTTTATATATTTGATATAATATCTTAATGATACATTTGTTCTAAAACAAAATTTGAAATAGTAAAATCTCTGGAAAAATTCCAGATGTGAGAAAGTAAAAAACCCAAAATACAATCAACCCTGCTATATATAACATACACATACAAAAAAAATGAAAAAGTATAAAAATACAAATTAAATAAATATAATACAAATAAAAGAGTAATATAAAGGAAAGAAATGTAAGCTTATTTCTCCATCACACATAAGCTGCAAAAATAATAATAATTTAGTAGGATAAATCAGGCAAGGTCCACAAACGCGATGCACAGAAGGTCTTTCCATGCATGATGTTTAATTGGGAGCATATTTCGAAACTCTCCACTATTCCACATGGCTTCGAATGAAAGAAATAAAGTTATTCTATGTATAAGAAAGAGTTAAAATTAGGGGTGTAGTGGAGCCTGTACACACTGGAAAGCCGTTCCGGCACTGCTTTTATTTTTTCCCACGAGAAATAAATAAGAAAAAAATGTGAAACATCCATAAAAAGCACAATTTTTGTCAACCAGATTAGAGCATTCAGGCACTGCTTATTTTGCGACTACATTACTGGTTAAAATACCTGATTAATGATTGTTTATCATATACTCATCATTTTACATCACAACACAACATTTTATTGCTTATAATTTCCACATTAAGTACTTTCATTATTGATGAAAATGATTCAAGGTTCTTCTCTTTCTGCTTACAGCAACTTTAAATAATTGATTTGCTGTTTGAAAATGCTATGCTTTCTTTTTTTGCGTTGCCTAATAGGAATTTTCGAGGAAGGAAAATAAATAATATGATCTTTTGGCTTATTTATATTTAGTCTGGAGCCGAGTTTCTCTTTTGCTTCTTTTCTCTCCTCGCATTCCAAACTAAAACGCGGGAAATTTAGTTTTATTATAAATACTTCTCGTGTGATTGAGAGCTGAGGATGTCACTTGATTGTATTGCTAAGGAAAGGTTTTTGAGTTTTCCTGTGGTTAGTAAGCTAAAGATTTAAAAACATCTCTTTTCCGAGCAAATGTGATAAAGCTAATGTTTCAAAGCCAATGCAATGCCTGATTGTGTTGTTGTTGGCTATTCGATGCATTTGAGAAATTCAAAAGGCAAAAACATACATTTTCATTCATCTCCGAAAGATCCGGATGTTTAGAAAATTTGGATTTATAAATGCAAAAGAAAATATCTCTTTAATGATGCAAATTTTTGAATTTTCTCTTGGCACTTCAGCGAGTGCAATTTTTGTGATTTGAAGTATGCTGGTTTATCAGCAAATAATAATAGTTCTGAAATCAAAAACCATTCCAAGATTATTTTTGTTATCAAATAAAATAATGAATCAAAAAGTTAATCAATTACAGAGGAACACTCTAAACTAGAGTGAAATATTTTCTTCTAGAAAGTTCTATAGACTGATTTCTCAAATTGTATGAAAATGAACTTTTTAAACTATTTAAGGGATCACCACCAAAGCAAAAATATTATAATCAAAGGTATTTAATATAAGTTTGGTTATTATTTATTCTGTTTAAAACATAAAATTAGCAACTGTTTATTACTAATATAGCAAATATTGATTATTATACTACCCCAGAGATTTGATGTAATATATACTTATTATTCTGTGAGTGAAAATGTGATATATACATATATATTAAGGATGCAATATAAATGTGTATAATTTAATTATGAATTATGTGATGAAAGCAATTATGCAAAAATAACAAGTTATTTTTGTTCATATTTATTCAAAATTACAAATTAGTATTGTGAATTTTTCTAAGATATTTAATTTTGTTTTTTTATTAATTTTAATTAATTTTTTAATTGTAAGTGAAACACTATTATTTTAACGAATATGTATTTTATAATTGCAAGTATTTTTAACTCTTCAGTTTGTTAAAAATCACCCACTGTCTCAGGTGAAGTTATTTTTAAAAATTAAATATTAGGGGCCATAGATATAACTTGCATAGAGAGATCACCGAGTTTTATTAAAATTTTTTATTAAATACTCCAAATTCTGGTTCTTTCATAATGTGCGACTCTTTAACAACATTTCCACAAAAAGTCAGGCTTAGAAAAAGTTTTTGTGTTGCTAAAAGACCTCTCAAACATGATATTTATTTTGTTATGTATCATTGGGACTAATCAGTGTGCTTCCAATGTGAAGTCATCAATGCATCCGCTCTCTGGGAGCCTAACCTTATACTCTCAAGTAACCTTAGGATAAATGATCTTTATTGAGGGTTTAATCATTGGTCATTTACACAGAAAAAACATTGCATTTTGAATACAGTAAAAGCTTAACTAACCGGCATGCTTGGGAAACGCTGATTTCCGGATACCTGACAAGTCCGGATAGTTGAGTATAACGAGAAAAATGGGGGGGGGGTGGATTGGCCCCGCCCCTTTTTTTCCCGATCCTGCCCCTTTACCTTTTTTGGGGGGGTTGTCGATTTCGTTTTTAGGTCTTGTTTTCCGGCAAAAGGTGAGGAACTTTTTTTTTTGTTCTCACTTTTGCTTTTGAACCCCCCCATAAAACAAGTCTGTGTATGTCACAGTAATGTATATTGCTTTTTTTTTCCTTCTATGCTCTTCCGTGCAGAATGAATGTTGCATTCCAGAAATAAATTGTCCGATGAATGGAACGACATGGGCGGGCGCGTGCTAAATTTTGGCGCATAGATGTAAAATTTTTAGAAAAACTCATTTTCTTATTTTTCTGGTTAGTTGAACTTTCCGGATACTTGAATGCCAGATAATCGAGAATTTACTATAACATGAGATATTCTCCCTCCTGAGAAGCAATATTCCATGGCATTCTTTCCACAATTTCGTTTTTACCCCCCATTTTAATACATTTTTGTGAATTTATTATTATCAACCATTAGTATCAATGGGGGACTAAATCTCTTATTAGCAACAAAACAGTCTTGAAAAGCTTCCCTTTTAACACATCCAGCCATACATTTGACATGTTTTTGTCTATTAAGACTCATTTCTTAGAGTTTGTTTTATTCCGTGCAAGCCATTTGTGGTACCTCAAAGCTCTTATAAAAAAAAATCTTTAAAAAAATTCAGTAAACTACTCACACCAAGTGGCAACTTTTGAACAGAGAGCCAAATCAAATTTGAAAAAAGGGTGTTTTTTTCAGCCCGCGCTACTATAAGCCTCATATTAGCCAAGGAAAAGCCATGTTGACAACAAAAATCATTTATAGGATTAAATCAAATTTTTGTGAATCTTTTCCTAGGACATTCATTTATGATACAGTTGAAATCAAATGCACACTCATCATGAAATTTCAAGAGTATTAACTCCAACATTCTAATGCAAAAACAATACTACACATATCAGATAAAGCCCATAAATGCACATCAAAATTACGTATATTAGAGTAATGAGACAAAAGTAATTGCATCTGGAAAAGGTTTTGAATTTAAGATTCAAAGTGAATTAATGCTTGTATTTTGGATTATCTAGATGGCTCTAGTATGCAGACTTCAAGGTCTCAGACATTATGTTGTACGTCAAGGGTGTCAAACTCAAATCTATCACAGGCCAAATAAACCAGGTCTAAGATTATGTGGGCCACAGGGATTTTTAAAAAAAGGAAACATAGGTTTATTTCAAAAACATTGTACAAAAAAGAACAATAGAAATTGTAAAGTTAATGCTTTCTTCCTGACATCTCTTCTCTGCTACCAACTTCCCTACTTCGGGAAGCAGCTTGTTCGTAAAGATTTATTTCTGAACTGATCAAAGGTGAATCATCAGTAATCCTTGATCTGATACGAGACTTATTTCCTCTCAAAAGTGAAAGTAATTGCTCGGGCTGATAAATACTTCCAAATACGAAAATAAATTCTCTATTGAGGAAATACAAATAATCTCCCTTCCTGTTTCCAAATCAGATACATAAATACTGTAAACTTCAATCATCTCTACTTCAATGAATTTTGCCTGCACATCTAAACAGTATTGTATCTTGGTTATTTTATTATCGGCAGCTATAATATAGTATTCTCAGCAATTTTGGGGGGAAATGGTGTGTCAATGTAATACAACTAATAATTGGTCATTCGTGAATGGTGTGGCTTGTTATTACAATTAAGTATAATTTAGGATTTTAAAAATTAAGCTACAAAATATTTGTTACAAATTTTGTTATATAATGTCATATTTGGCAGGCCACAAAGATATTTGTTGTGGGCCATGAGTGTGACACCTTTATTGTATGCAGTTTATAATGTATTTTTATACCTGGAAAGTTCTTTAATTGTATTTAACCCCTTATGTCTCGCATCCATCATATTGACATCCATCAAATTATCGCATTTTTAGGCTTATAAACTAAAATTCAATCATTAATTAGCTTTATAATTTGACACAAAAATTACATAGAATCCATAAGCATCTCAAGTATTCTCTGCCGTCTTAGATGAATGAAAACAACAGCCCTTTCCAAAACAGGTGGGGTCATCTTATTAGATAGCGAAAAAAAAAATGCGAAACTTAAGGGGTAAATATCATATAAATATTCTTTGTAAATATTATAAACCACTTTAAAATTTCACATGAATAAAAACAAAAATCATTAAAGATTAAAATGAATAACAATAACAGACTTTACCTCAGCCCAAAGCTTTATAGCAATAACAAGATTCTTTATTTCAGGTTGAAAATCGCAAACAGCTTTTAGCATGTTACTCAGACTCAAATGTTGGGAAACTGTAGTTCCTAAATAGATTACTTCACAACTGATTCCGTATTCATTGTCTATAAAGTAGATTTTAGATCTTCTAGGATTGGTTTCTTCTTCAAAGGGGGAAACTTTATAGCCATTCATTTCTAGAAAATAATTTATTTTATTTAATAAGCAAAAGAATTTATTTATTCCAATCAGAATTCAGAAAACAAAAAGCGTTTAAAAGGACATTGAGAATTCCTCCAAATCGATTATAAAACTACACATTAGAATGTTTTGTAAATTGTAATAGAGTATAAGTGTCTATTCTACTGGCTGAGAAACGAATTAACCTTTAAAGGCCAGATTTTTAAAAATTTGATTTTAAAGTGTTTTTTTACTTTCATTTCTTGAATAAAACATGGATAAAGTATTTTTAAAAAAATCTATTTTGTTTTAAGTATGGTTTATGGCTTAAAAACAGTCTGTTACCAATTGACAACACTGGGCTTTATTTCAGAAAAATATTTCCTTGATAAAATTCTATAATATTAAACACATATGAATCTTGAAAACTAATAATGCAGATAAGGAATTTCCTTCAACATTGTAGAATAAAATATGGTATTCTCAAGTGTGCAAACAAAGCAAAAAAGATGCAGCCTCAAAAGAAAAACATCAATTTATTTTTATTTTTTTATCAGCACTCAGGCTGCCATCTACATGTGGTAAATTGATTTCATAAAATTTCCAATATGTATCCTATTGGCAACAACAGGCATTAGAGCTTCAGTCTTATTCTCAAGATTTTAGAAGACAAAATTGTGTATGTTGTTTAAAGGCAACACTGGGTATTTAAGGGTTAAAGAAACATGTGACTAACAAATGAATAAATCCCTTCAGAAGGGGAAAGAAAAAAAGGATATATAATTTGTTAACAAAGGATGATTGTAAGACCTAGAGAAAAGATTAAGAACCTTATTTTTATGCAGTCAAAGGATTTAAGACTTAAAATCTGCATTCAATATGGCAAGGATAAATTTATTTTTTTAAAAAAATTAAGCACTCTTTCATTAGTGTAATAAAAAGTAGATTTATTTTATTTTAATTAATTTCTACTTTTTGGCATTTAATTTATAATTCATTTTCAAAAATATCATGAATCTATAATTTGGATCAATTTTTCTAAAATTCACTACCAGGTGACACCACTCTTATGATATCAAACTGAAATGGATTAATTGACCAAAAAATTTAAAATAGCATATTGTCATTGAGAAAAAGTGTACACGATTTGAAAATTATAGCACATAAGGAAGTGCATGAAAAATCAATTATAAAATTCCATCTTTACAAACATGAAACAAGTCAGGTTAAATAAAAGTCTGTAATAAAATTTCATGTAAAAGAATCAAAGCATTTTCTATATTCTTACCATTAATATATAAAACACACAAAAATTTTGGTTGAAAGGAATATTTTATAATCAACATTGGAGTTCTTGCAAATTAGAATAAGCACTTTACTTAAGACAGGTTTTAATTTAGGTGACAGCAATACAAAGAGTGCCCTTTCTAATCATAGCCCAATAGATTCTAAGCTAATTTCTAAGCTGTTAGAGATAGGCATATACTTCCAATTGGAAAAATGCTCTAAATGATGTAAAAAAAAAAATATTTTGAGTCAATAAATATCTTTCTGAAAAAATTACAAAGTCGAATTTTCATATAGTCCCTTGTTCCTATCAGTCATATTTCAGTAAAATATTCTTGATACATTAACATTTTAAACAAAAAATGTTCCATTCTTCTGTGATTAAAACCGACTGAGTTATGAAGCTTTGAATTTCAATATTTTAGGGCAATCAATAATCACCTTAAGGAAACATCATGTGTTGACCGAACAATCTTCCTCAAGACAGCCATTGAATTGGTCTAAAATCATCTAAAATAGTGATATTCAGAGCTTCATAACTCAGTCAATTCAGCAGAATTTTTTTTTTTTTTAATGCAAGTGTCTCGAGAGTATTTTACTAAATATAACTAATCAGACCAGGGGTAAGTAAATTTAATAAGTAAATTTTTATAAATTTAGACTTCAAAATTTTTTAGAAGTAAATTTAGTGACTCAAACAACATGAAATATAATTCTCTATGTCATAAGAAATATGACATAAGGAACTATAATTCTTTATTTCCAATACAGTATAGGCATATGTCTAACGGTTTAAAAATTAGCTATTGAGCTACGACTAGAGTAGACACCCTATATAGTTTCCTAAAATGAAAAATCATCTAAAATTATCTTTGATGCAGAAAAAAAATAATTTAAACAACATGTAAACCTACCTTTAGAAAGTGTCTTTTGCATCTGCAGTAAAAAATTATTTTTTACTGGCTGGTCTGTCACTAAAGCAAAATTTATATTTGATGTGGTAATAGCTGCATCATACCAGTAAGAACCATACAGTTTAACTGAATTTCCTAGATAATGAAAGTATTGTTTTAATCACCAATTTTATACTTAGAATATATTAATACAAGTTTTTAAAAAATGCACTACATTTTAAATCATTTAAGTCAATAAATACCTACTACATAATATTTTTATACCGTAATACCTCCTACGTAATATTTTTAATATGCCTAGTTTGTGCTCCAGATGAGATGTTTCGTGCGTTCTTTTCTTTTACAAAGTTATTAATGGTTCAATTGATTATAATGATATAATGAGCTCTATAAATTTTGCTGTGCCCGCCAGATTTTTAAGAAACCAGAGTTCCTTTCCAAATTTATATTCAAAATTTAATTATGTGAACAGGTTCTCATTATATAGGTTGTATAAAATTTTTAACAAGTTCTCTGACGAACTTGACATTTTTAATATGTCTCTTGGTGCTTTTAAATCGAAATGTTTGCATCTTTTAAATACATGTGTTTTATTTGGCCTTTTTACAACATTTTAGAATTTTATGCGCTTTGATTTTCCGTGTTCTTATGTAATCAACAATTTTTTTAATGTTTTTTATCGGTTTTAATTTTTGTACTCTGTTTTTGGCACCGTGTTTGAATTTATTTCTATGTTAGTGTTGCAATTTATTTTTATCACAAGTGTGTATTTACGTTTTTAAATTTTTAAACTCCTGGTGTGTTTTTAGAAGACTCGGTGCTTGCGTATTTTGACTTTTTAACCCTTGCCTTTTGGAAATGGTCATTTAATTTTTTTAAAAATACGACTTTTAGTATCATAGTGTGTTTTAATGTTTTTGTGATTATGTGTTTTCGTTTTAAATTATATATATACGTTTGCAAAAGTTTTATGATTTTGTGTATTCCCCGTGTTCAACTTTTTGTATTCTAGCGCATTTTTTTTATTTACTCGTTGTGACTTTTGTTCTTTGTGTGTTTGTTATTTATAGCACTCTGTAAATGGAGTTTCCTCTGTAGTGTGCTTTTCTTTAAATAAATAAATAAAATGAAACTACTTAAAAAAATTAAGTTATGATTCATAAATGAATTTTTATACACAGTAGTAACCAATAAAAACATATCTAGATTTTGTCATATTTTATACATGAGTCTGACAAATAGCAAAAACAATGATGCAATTATGCATTACTAAAGCAACCCGATCAAAATTACCTTGTTTCGGCTGCATTATTTGTGCGATGAAATTTATAATGCCATATTCATAAAAAAAAAATTAAACGGTGCATTTTCGTTGGCCACTATTATACATATTTAAAAAATTGTTTACAAGTTATTACAATTATATTGTTTATAAGTTATATCAATAAATAATATAGTATAATTAAAACTTCCTTGTTAATAAGCTCCCAAATACAGTACAGCAAAAGGGATAAAAATAAGAAATACCTTAGAATCATTCTAACTGAAATCAGTGCTTTATATGGATCAGAAAGGATTAAAAATGGTTTAACCTCAAAATCTTCTTTACAGTTGTATAACACTTGAATTGCATTAATAATGTAAAAAATAAAATAATTGCAAATTATATAAAAATATTACTTAAAATACAATGTAAAAAAAGGTATTATTCACGTCCTTTTTTCACATAGTTCTTTCATATAACTTTTAATATAAAATGATACTTGCTAAGCCATGATGATACGAGCAATTTTTTTGAAGCATGTTTTTTAAACTATCAATTTACATGCAGGCAATAAGATATCCTTGGAATTTCTTGCCTTTAAAAGATTATTAACGTGAAAATTGTTACTTGCCTTATAAATATTAAGACAGTTTTAAAATCAAAATTTATATGAACACAGAAAATCAGCAGGAGTGGTCTCCCCAAAACTTTCTCGCATCCGCCCTAACATGGGTGGGGAAAAAATGCACAGAGTGGCAGTAACATGGACAATTCCCTAACACAGGAGGGGAAAACAAGCAAATCGGTCATGCCTTTTTTTCCCCCGTCGTACGATGGTAAAGAAACCGAATATGCAATTTGAATATCTTTTTTCTAACCAACTGAAACGAAAACTGGGCACAGATCTACAATTAATATTAGCAGACCTCATACCAATTTTTATTTATCTAAGTCATAGAGTTTAGAAGTTATTGTGTTAACAAGTATGCGATTATACAGACCGACAGACATTCAATCCTATGACGGATTTGGTCCAAAATTTGATACGGACCTGCATTCTTGATGATAAAACTGTGTACCAAATTTCATCAAGCTAGCTATTTATGTTTTTGAGTTATGTTCACATGAACATGGACAAAGACAAACTTCCTGTGAAGGATTTTGTCCAAAATTTGATAGAAACCTACAAATTATGCATAAAGATCACATACCAAATTTCATCGCTTTAGCTCTAATAGTTTTCAAATCATCGTGTCCACAGACACACATAATTCCAAAATTGTGTTTTTCAGACTCAGGGTGGTCTAAAACATGGAGATTCATCAAAATCTCAAGTACGAATTTTTTGACGATTACAATACTTTCTCTTTGTATACTTCGTAAAAGAGAAAGTAAAAATAAATGCACCAGAAACAACTCAACTCTAACCTTAATAATTATAGATCACACTAAAAAACAGTTTAAAAAATAATCAAACATTTTTTAAATTGCAAAATAAATCTATCAGTTATTATTTTTTATATGATAAACGTATAGGTCAACTTAAGCTGTAAAAGTTCTGTATCAATCAAGAACAGGATTATGAATCAGTCATTCCATGTTCTTCACTTAATATACATCTCCTGATGGAATATATTCTTTTCCGAAAATACAATTCCCATAATTGTTAAAAAAAAAATCATGTCCTGCTAATGGCCAGAATTTAGATTATTGTCCAGAAAACTGATATTTACAGTTCTACTGATTGAAAAGATTTTATCATTCAGCGACTGCAGCCTCACAAAGTAGTTTAAAAAGTCTTAAAAAATTTGAGTATTAACTATTTATAAATTTCTATTCAGTTATTATGAATTAATTCTTCATTTTCTCAGTTATTTCCAAACTTTGAGGTCATTTAAGGATTTTTTTCTGGTGGAAACAGGGTTGCAAAATTTCTTAACATCAAAAATGGATAAAAAATTAGGAAGCCAGTTCTAGCCCAATCAATCTTGATTTGTTTTTCTATCAGGTTCATTAGACTGTGTATCGTTGGAAATGCAGTACTTTGGCTATCTTTTCATAAAAGGTATTGATACTGATAGATAGGAACACAACAAATAATTCTTGTAAAATGGCCTCCTTTCTGTTCTCAATAAATCTCACATAACTTTGTTTTAGGTCTCTTGATTTTATAGCATAAGTCTAAAAAATTAAAATATTACATAAAATTTGTCAAAAGATAATAATAATATTTGCTCCAATATACTATATTGAGCTGTTATTCATTTTCATGAACAAAAGTATGTATATTCTGGAAACATTTTTATATCTTTTTATTTTGAAAATTGTCCAGATTTATGAGATAACTTAATCTCAACATTTGGAATTAAAATATTTCCTTTCTAACCATAATTTTCCATCAGATGGTGCAAGCAAATATGGAAATAAATTCTTTTCATTTGCAATTGATAAAATACATGTGGATTTTTTTTAAATGTGTCACACATTGAAATTAGAAATAACATGGGTCATCATCCTGAAACTATTTACACACTCCTAAAGAAGTTTTAAATTAAGTTTTTAAACAAGACCAAAAAATACTAAAGTAAAATAGACATCAATTTTTAACATATTAATTTAAAATATAATTCATTACAAAAAACACAACACTTTGCATATTTAAAGAACCAAGCAATATGCATGCCAACAATCTTATTATTGAAAAGAAAAAAAAATATTCAGAATAAAATTGATTAATTTTAGGATTATACCATTGAAAAACCATCTTAAAACTTTTTTCAGGTCACTCAAGATCTTTTCAGCAATATTCTTTGGCATGGATCTCTTGAATTCCAGTTCTTCAAGAAACTGACTGATTTCTTTAATTAGTTCCGAGTCAACTACTTGATCATCATCGCTGGATACGGTAGACTGAACTTCATGAACTTGATCTTCTTCAGAAGAAATCGTAGTTTTATTTTCTAAAACTTGAGTTTCTTCACCAGGAATAGCAGAGATTACTTCAGACACCTGAAGATCCTACAATAAATAAATAACATTTCAAATACTCTAAAAATTAAAAGTTTTCAAGGATGCAATTTTCCAGTAGCACAACATGAATCTTCTTGGGGAAGATTTTCTGGACTACTAATATTTCGAACAGAAAGTGGGCCACAAAAGATAGCCACTAAATGAAAAAAATTGTGTAGAAAAAAATTAAAGATATGGAGTTATTGTAAATCAAAGGGAAAGGAAATTTCATTTACCTAGATTAACACACTGTTTTGTAGACAGATAAGGGCTATCTTGGGGTTGGCCTAATAATTTTGAATTGAAATCAAATGATGAGGACAACACCTGAACTGAACTGAACCTCCTAACTTCCACACAACAACAGCGAGAGGATGTTTCATCTTGACAAATTTAAACTAATTTGTCAAGATGAACAACATGAACATCCCACAACAGCCAAAAGATGAGGAAAGAGGGTCCCAGTTAAAAATACAAGACTCAGTCATATCCAAATAATCTAATTCTCATACTTAAAAAATTCTATATAGAAAGGTCAGATTACCGAATTTGAGATACACTTGCATTGCTCAGAATAGGCATAAAAGTAAGGACTTCAAAAGCCAAGATTTATAAGAAACTTAACAGATGATGCATGATTTGATGTACTCTGCAAAACCATTCACAGCAAATGGTGCCGTCAAATTGTTACAATATAAATAAATAAGAAAATCTACAAAGTCATCTTAATTTAGAACATTTCAATAAAAATTTTCAAATAAATATATTTAACTAAATTTACTGTTGTGTTCCATATTTATATTTCCTTTCCCTTGATAGCTTTTTTCTCATATATTCATTAATTTTTTCTTCTTATAATGCTGGTCGTGCAGATGACTTTTCACGAACAGACAAGGTTGCAAAATAGATATAGAACTAAAGAGAAGGGATAAAACTAAAGATAGAAATAGAACTAAATTTACTTTTACATATTATATTATTACATATCTATATTATATTATTACATATCTATATTATATTATTACATAATTACATATTTATATTTCCTTTCCCTCAATAGTTTTTCTTCTTATATATTTATTAATTGTTTCTACTTATAATGTTGGTTAATGTAATGAACTCATCTATGAAAGAATTTTTCACTAATAGACAAGGTCACAAAATAGATATACAGTGAAAATGGAAATTCAAAAGGAAAATTTTGTAGAAGCGCAGATATAGATAATGTTTATACACATGCAATTCCTCTTTAGATCAGGGGAACATCAGAAACTCAACAATTATTCATGAAAATTAATGACCAACCACATGTGTTGTTAGATCAATACAGGAACACTAACAAAAATGTTATCAGCTTGTTATCACTTTAAAAAAATGATGACTAAAGTTTATTCATCATATCTATGTGCATCAGTTTAAGAACATTATTTATTTCTTAACACCATGATATTGCACATTGTTTATTTCTTAACAATGATATTAGGCATTGTTTATTTCTTAACACTCTGATATGAGCAAATAAGAATTTTCTGATATCAGGATTGGTTTAGGCCAGAAGGTATGTAGAAAGTTTATGCTATAAAGAATACAAACAAGTTGAACACATATTCACCTTTATTGCCATAAAGGTCATGAAAGAGTAAAAGTGCACACAGCCTAGAATACTTTACATTAAGACTATGAACTCACTCGCAGAATAATTTAGTGCTTTCACATTACTAACAAAATGCTGGCAAAAATGGTTTATACCAGACTTCAGTAGAATTTTAATAAGAATCTTGCTAAAGTATTAATTTCGAACAAGAGCTGATAATATTTTATTAATTAGTGACAAATTTCAAACTTTTAAAATAATTAATTTATGCTAGTTTTTGATTAAATGAAAATTTTGACAAATGTTCAAAATGCTAAGGGATTTTGCTTATAATTCTCTCTGATGGCTTCTATGCTTCAAGAAATAATAAATACTTTAGGGGCTGTAAAACTGCTGAAATTCTATTATCAAAATTACTACAATTACCCTGCACATAATACAAGATACCAGACTTAAAAAAAAAAAAAAAAAGGAAAGAAGATTCTTCACAGATTATTAAAGAGAAACCTAACCCCTTCTATGTTTAGGGTATTTGTAATTAAGGAACTTACCTCAGTAGTAAGTTGTTAAAATACAACACGTGTGTTAATCATTTTGCAATAAGAAAAACCAGAGAAAAATGGAAGGTTGTAAACATAATAAAGATAAAAACAACTTATTATGACTATCAATAAACTGAAATTTGGATAACATATATATAATAAAGAAATAGAGAAAAAAAATCATACCAATTTATTATGAAGAATACTTTGATTTTCAGAAAGATTATCTTCTAAAAGTTGAAACTGATCTTTGTTTAAATTTAAATTTGTCAACAAAGATGTTGAATTAGGCTCAGCAACAAAAACTTCGAAAGTTTCACAAGCAACTGTTGGTGCAGGTTTTGGTGGTGGTATATAAAAGTCACAATTATCAGTTAATGAACAACTCAACTGTGTACAGTCACATGCATTAGAATCGGAAGCAACATCAGGTACATCACTAACTAAATTGTCATCATTCTTACTAATTTCCTTAGTAACAGGTAATGATTGTGTAAAGTAATTTGCACTAGAAACATTCCCATTCAGATCTGGGGAACTGAAACCAGAAGAAGGTTCAGGTACATCACTAAATAAATTGCCATTATTCTTACTAATTTCCTTAGTAACAGTAGATGAAGAACACTCAACATTACTAAATTTCTTAGTAACAGTTAATGATTGACGCTCAACATTACTAACTTCCTTAATAACAGTAAATGAAGAACGCTTATCATTAGGAGATATTTCTACAGTATTGTTGTTAGAATGTACTGAATGAGAATTTGAGAAGTTGTCCTTGTTATTTTGCAATTCAGCAACTTTAGAATCAGAAATTTCATGAGAATCCCGCTGCATACGCTCATCATTATGAGATAATTTTACAGTATTATTGTTAAAGTGTATCGAACGAGGATTTAAGAAACTATCCTGGTTATTTTGCAATTCAGCAACTTTAGAATCATAACTTTCACGAGAATCCCAGCTCTCTGGAGAATTTTTTGCACCCTTAGTCCTTGCGTAGTTTTTCTCTACATTAAGTTTGGTTTCAAGTTTAGAAGTGTGTGAATTACTTGTCAAATCATGTGCTTGGTTTGAAGATTTTGAACTTGAAAGTTGTTGAAACAAGCCTCTACGAGGTTGATAAACTTGCTGCGGTTCCCTTTTCTTCTTAGATGGAGGTTTTTCAGGCTGTTGCTTCTGAACAATATCTGAATTGGATGGGAGGTCTTCAGGAGAAAATGGAGTAAGCTTGGAAACACACTTTCTATCTAAAAATGTATAAATATAGATAAAACCATACAAATATATGCAAGTCTATGATAGTCTTCCAATGAAAAGGCATACAACCAAAATAAATTGCATATAGTTTGAATGATAAAATATTTTTGTTCGATGTTGAAAACAAAACACACATTTAATGAAAATATTATTATTCTAGCATTTAAGTTTCCTTAGTTTTCTCATATTAAAAAAATCAATTACAAACTTAATTCCCACGACAAAAAAATTTAGCAAACATTTACACAGTTTAAAATAACGCCCCATGATACAGAAAATAAAACGGCATACTAAATTCAAGTTTAATTTCTCTTAAAACATTACTTTTACTTAGATACATTAAGTCCATTTATCGATAAATATTTTACAGCAAATTTTCAATAAGATACTGATGAAAAAAGTGTGGTAAATAATTATTTTACTCTTAGAAACAATAATATCCTCGATATAAATGAAAATAATTTAAACAGTTCTCACAATAAATAAACAAAAATAACCTAATCCAAAAAAATGATGTTTGCTCTACATGGCATCCAGTTTAATAAGCTATCAAATAAAAGTACAAAATAATCTTGGAGAAACATTTTAGCATTCAAAGACTAAAACCAGTAGAATGCTTCCCTCGACTTTCATGTATACTTACATAATATGTTGCGTTTTAGGTTTCATAACATAGTGAAGAAAATGAAGTTTTCATTTTGTATCTCTTCTCTTTGATGAACTGGGTCAAAAAGTTAATATGCAGATCTATATTTCTGCACACAGTCAAAACCACATAATGAATTTCATTTATGTAACTTGAAAGCAATAACTTTTTGGGTTATCACATTTACATATGTAAAAATAAACAGACCAACAGATAGTAAATGCTTTGGAAAATTTGGTCCACAAACTTTGGCATAGGCCTATAATTCTAGAGATAAATCCATATGCTAAAATTTCACTTAGCTCATTGCATTCTAGAGTTATTATGTTCCGATGTACAAGGACAAACAAATGGTTTTCTTCAAAGATTTGAAAGAAATCTACAATATTGATACAAAATATACAAATATATTAGGGGAAGATTGGGATGTTTGACCCACTTTCGAAAAAACTGCTTTTCATTTTTTAAAAAAAAATAGAATTCTAGTTTTTTTTACCATTTTTTTAACTCATATTATGGAGTATGTTTCTACAATATTTTATAATTTATAAAATATTTAAAATAACATTTTTTAATGAAGATTTTCTAAAATAGTAAAATCTGGGCCAATCACCCCCACTTCAGGGAGGTTTGACTAAATTATTAAAAATGAAATAAAATGTTGTTTAAAAATTAATAATGAAATATTTATTTAATTAACTATTCATCTTTATTACATACAATTCAAAATTAGTTTATTTTGTCAACAGTATATCAACTGCATTCAGTGAAGGTTTTGATAATCGCAAAAGTCAAAGTCAAAGCGACTCTCATTTCTGCTACAATTGTTTTATTAAAACCTGTTGCTCTACCCTGACTAGTAGATTCAGGGCAATGCAAAGATAATTCTTTACATCTGTGCATAAATCCTTTCAACCAGACACAGCTAGCAGATTTGTTTGTTGACTGTCTTTGGAATTAATCCATAATATAACTTGGAAACAAGCTGTAAATATTCCTCATTTTTCGCTATCAGGGAATACTTGAAGGGAAACATTATTAGCTTTAAATTGTATATTTCCATCTTCAGAGCTTTTATATTTATCCATATACTTCTTCCTAAAATTTTTTTATCGATATAATCCTCGGCTGATGCTCTAACATTTTTATCTTTTTCGATGATACACAGAATAGCAGTTTTAATTAACATTGGGGAACATCTTTCATCTTTTATTTTGCTCCGACTTATAGAAGAACAGCATCAAAACAAATAAAAGGCAATGTTTATCATCTTCATCTATTTTTTCATTAAATCTACTGAAGTGTTAATGAGGTTCAGGGATGAAAATATATTTAGAAATCTCAATAATTCATATAATGTAACATTTTTCTTTTCATTGTTAAAGATTTTAATACCCATTTGCATAGATTAAAATTTTATAAGCTCTGAGCATTTTTAGTCACCAAATTTTCTAACCACAGAAGAAATTGTGCAAACATAGAAATTAGTAATTAAATTAATTTTCAAATTAAGTTAGAAATATGTAATATGTGAGATTTAATCAAAAATGCATATAACATGCAAAACTTGAATGAAAAGAAATCAAACCAGAGGGAGTGGTCTCCCCAAAACTTCCTCGTATACTCCTAACACATGTGGAGAAAAAATAAGCTAAAAGGCATTAAAATAAACAAGCGTCCCTAATGCAGTGGAGAAAATTCTCAAGATCTTTTTGTTGAATTATGAAGTACTGGACGTTATTTCCTTTCGGTGTATTTTTTTGTTTGTTTATTTATTTTGTGTATGCTTTTTTTTCTCTGAATGTTGGGAAACATTATGAATAAGGATCATCTAGCTAAATTATGGGAGTGGACTCCCCAAAACTTTCTTCAATATGAATAACACGGGAAAAAATACATGACACACCGGAAAGCGTGCAGTATTCCCTAAGGTGGGGAAAACACTCGCTCCAGCATTCACAGTTTTGTTTTTGCGTAGAATGGAGAAAAAACCGAATAGGTAATTTCAACACCTTATTTTTAACCTATTCAAAAGAAAATCAGAGACAAATCTACAATTAAGGGTTTTAAGACTATATACAAAATTTCATTTACCTAAGTAATTTTTTTAAGAAGTTATGGCATTCAAAAGTATATGATTATACAGACCTACAGACGGTCACACTTTGACGGATTTGGCACAAAATTTTCTACCGACCTACATTCCTGATGATAAGACAGTGCATTTTATCCATCCAGCTATTCAAGTCTTTGAGTTATAGTGTTCACATGAACGCGGACAGATAGACTTCCCATTGACGGATTTTGTCCAAAATTTGATAAAAACCTACAAATTATGTGTCAAGACCAAATACCAAATTTCATCCCCGTATCTCTAATAGTTCTTGAGTTATCGTGTTCACAGACAGACAGACTTAATTCCAAAATTGTGTTTTTTGGGATCTGGGAGCTCTAAAACGTGGAGATTCGTAAAAATTTCTAGTTTGAATTTTTTGACGATTACAATACTTTCTCTTTGTATACAAGAAAGTAAAAAGTCAATTTCGGCATTTTGTAAATTAATCAACTTAAATTTCTAGATAATGTTTCACAATCAGAAGATAAACTTTAAATTAAATATGTTAGCCCTTCATATTTATAAAATTGGAAGGTTTATTAACCCAGGTCAAACCTCCCATACTTGTTTTGTGTCAAACATCCCTTTGCAGCCATTTTATTAAAAATGCAAAAAAGCACATATTAATATGTATTACTATTTCTAATTGAGTGGATAGTCTTTCAAAACATTATTTAAGGTAAATTTATAAAACAAAATATTTTTGTACATTCAACATACAACTAGCACAGGTTCTTACAAATGAAAAACAAAAAACTTTTTTTTCTAAGCAAGAAATGTGAAAGCATGACATAGCTTTTCTGTTTTCTCTGCAAATGGCTCTATAGTATGGTATGCAGTTGATGATTATTAAAGTGCCATCTGATATTTATCTTTGAAATCAGTTTTTTTTTTTTTTTTTAATTAAAGGGAGTGGGTCAAACATCCCAAGTTTCCCCTATAAAAATTTCATAGACAGGTTGATTGGGCAAAAACAATTCCATTTTCCCCCCTTATTTGGAGAAGGAGGATCTAAAATGTATATATTTATCCGAAGCTCAAGGTCAAATTTTATATTACAAAACTTTCTCTTTGTATACTTGGTATATGAAATAGTAAAAAATAACCAGACAATTCAAAGCCTTCTACAATGTCCTGCTATTTCCAAAAATGTAATAGAAAAATTGTTTGGAAAAAGAGAAGACATTAAGACACAGAGAAATGAGAGCATTTTCTCTTTTTCTAATATTAAAAACAGAAAAAAAAATCATTCTGTTTTTCCATCCAAAAGAAAATCCATCTTACTACAATTTAAATGTTAAAACTGTGCTGAAAATATCTACAGGGTGATTCTACGGTCATGGGACAAATTTTGAGGGGTGGCATAGCTTATTAAAACATACATTTTCTTGTATAGAAATGTATAGTTGGACGCGTTGAGGCTCAAACAAAAAAAAAAAAATGAGACATGAAAAGAAAATCATTGTTTATTTACAACATGATCCTAAAGTGCTTCTTTGCAGCAATGTTTACAATAAATACTCAAAATTGTGACCACATGCTTGGTAGTGTTGAAGGAGCGATTGTTCGAAAGATACCACTCCATTTCAAAGATGTTGTCCGCAATAACATGAATGCCAGATTTGTTTGGCGATGCATTGAGAATGGTGGACCAGTCCAATGGCCACCCAATTGCCAGATTTATCAAGCTTCGATTCCTTCTCTTTCAACATTGACAAGACTCCAGTAGACTCAATTGAGGACATGGTTGCTCGAGCAGAGAGTGGTTGCATTTTTGAGCATTTAATGTGAAAAATTGCTGCAAAGACACACTTTGTGATGATGTTGTAAATAAACAATGATTTTCTTTTCATGTCTCATTTTTTGTGTTCGAGCCTCAACGCGTCACTTCCAATCATACATTCCTATGCAAAAAATGTATGTTTTAGTAAGCTGTACCACCTCTCAAAGTCTGTCTCATGATTGTAGAATCACCCTGTATGTTACAATAAATATTTGCTCAATCCCAAATTTCATACATCATATGCCTTAATTTGCCAAATATTTAACATTATTAATACTAAATTGGTTATTCTTATTACGTTTTGATAAACCTTAAAACTGGATTACAGCTGGTAGTTCTAAACATTTTTATGATACATTTGTTTCAGTTGATAGATTAAATTCCATAAAAATGTTCTCATTCTTTTTTAAGTTCTATTAAATGAAAGAAATTAGTCCATTAAATGAAAATAATATGTAGAAAAATTCCATATGCTTTAAGCTTTCAATGAGCAAAAAAACTAACTAATAAAAAAAAATTGCACTTTTTAAAATAAAATTACCCTTTTCCTTTGTCTTTTCTTAGTTAATACCTTAATTTCATTGTGATCCTTAATTAATAGTGAAATGGTTCTTAGTAGGATCTTATTTTTAGCATCACCATAGAAAAATTGTCATAAGAGTCAGGGGTGTAGTGGAACTGGAACACCCTTCTCTCGGGTACTTTTTTTTTTACTAGAAATAATTAAGAAAAAATTGTAAAAACCTTCTTAAACACAGCTAGAAGCAGCGAACATTCGGCAACTATTTGATATTTGGCCGAATATATTAAGGAAAATAATATTTTTAAATGTGCTTTTAAATACACATTTAACAAAGAATTTTGCAGAATTGAATTTTAGTGCATTTATTATTTAAAAAATCTAACATTTATCTAAATTTTAAGTTATATAGTACATAAATGTATTTAATAATGTTGGATATCATTTATAGAAGTCCAGTCCTTATGATTTCATATATATTACCAGCTTCAGAAAATAAACGGTCACTATATAATGCTTGCAAGTGCTGAAAGATATTTTCTTTCTAAATTTGCCAACCTTGGAAATTTTTCATCAAGTATTTTTTTCCCACCAATTAAGTGGACACTCCATTGTACCTATTAGAAGTTCTCTATCAAAATAGGAATTTACTTTTAGTAATTTTAATTTATCCATTCAAGTTTCTTCTTTGTTTGTCATTGTCATGTTCTTGCAATGATGAATCTCTTATTTCTTTGAAGCGATCTCAAAACGATGAGGGTTTCTCATTTATTATAATTGGAATTATAATATTTAAAATATTACAAATATACAAAAAGGTATTAACATTTCTTTAAATATACAAACAATAAAAAAATCAATTTTATTTAATCTTAATTTTTTTTCATTCAAAATTTGAAAAATATTCCATTTAGGATCAAAAGTGAAATGTTTTTTTAAAATATGGTATTCGGCCAAATCACTATTCGTTACATCCCTAACTGTCACCCAGGTTAGAGACTTTCTGCACTGCTTAATTTGCAACTATACCACTGGTAAGAGTTCATAAAGATATGCAACATAGTCTGAAGTAAATAGCAATGAGAGGGGCCCCCAATGAGATTGTACTTCATCACTTTATTAATATCATCAATATAACATCTAACTTACTTTTTTTTAATTCATTTGACACCACAGAATTAAAAAATTCTTTGTCGACTAAAGGTCTTGCTTTTTTCTGCTTCTGTTCTATGCGGTCTGCAGAAGCATTATCAAAATCTTGGTCCATCCAATTCATTCTCAAATTCAGTACTATTTTCAGTAATACTTTCTATTAAAAGACAATTATAAATTATGAATATTATTAGGTATAAGATATTTTTATAAAGCTTTGTAACATAATATAATTTTTATAATCAAAAGTATGGACATAAACATTTTTTTAACATAGATGTATGTATAATCAAATACACACAAATAAAATTTGAAACATATACTTAATCTTCCTAACCCTGAATGAGTCTAACTGATTAATTTTTATAATTTATTTCATTATATCTCCAATCTTCAGCAGGGTAAGAAGGTTAACAACACAGACATATAAAGACACAACAGCTTCGATATACGACATCACTGGCGATAATCTTGTATTGGCGACTTTTTGTCGCCTAACCAAACATCGTATCGCAGGGTGGCCATCATTTTTGCTGTTTCAGTTCCCTGACTTTTCCAGGTTTTATAAAAAAATTTCCCTGACTTTTTTTGGAGGTAGCCCATCAACCATAGAAAAAAATCACCTGCACATTGGCCATTCTAAGTATTCATTCAAGTCAGTATGGTTTGAATAAAAAGCAAAATGTTTGAAAGAAGAACATTTATTTAAAACTTTTAAACAATAAACCATAAAATAACTAATACATCTCTACAATGAACAATTCTACTGTACCGAATTTTCCAGGTTTTTCTGATTAAAAATAAAAACTTAAAAATCTTTAGGACGATCAAAATCTCAAAAAAAATATACGTTGCAAAATAAAACATAAAAAGGCAGAGAAAAAAATGTAAGAAAACGATTTTTTACTGATGTTTATAAATTAAAACACAGAAGCATAATATTCGGTCACACGAATGCAATCGAATAGTTTGCAAAAGAAAAGAAAGCAACTTTTTATTCCAACCAACTTCCTTCAATACGGCTCAAAATGGATAGTATATAAAGAGAAATAAAATAAAACATCAGAGACAAAAAAGAAAATTCGCGAAAATGGGGAAAAAATCTGAATTTACCATTTAAAATTAAATAAATAAAAATCTAATTTGAATGTTTTTTTAAAAAATTACTTTGGCGTCAGCTTCCCTCTTGTGCTAATCCATCATTTTGCTAAATTTGATCTCATATGTCAAAGATCTGGGCATGCGTAAAGAACGGGGAAAAAAACCGAACATGCATACATAATACTAAAAAAAATTGTTCTTTTATATGTATGGGTAACGGCTGTCCCATACTTTGAAGATCCCATAATTTATCAAAATGATCAGTAATGATAATGTTTCCCAACACTCAGATAAAAAAAAAAAACATACACAAAATAAACTAACAAACAAAAAAATGCTGAAAGAAAATATTAGCACTAATTTTCAAATACTTCATAATTCAATGAAAAGATCTCCAGCAATGGAAAAACAAACTAATTCTGGTATAACTCCTATTTGATATTAAATCATCATAAAAGCAGGCAGTAGTGTGGATGCTAACTTGACTTGAATTTGTGTTACGGGATTTGAAGCAACAAAGGCTATTATCCCCTTCTTCCAATTAGATGCCGTACTGATCATTCCAAGAAAGATGCTAACTTGTAGACTAGTGGTAAGTCGTTCACTCCGGAACGAATCCGCGGATCCGACTCTTCAAAAGGAACGAATATGCGGAATTGGATCTGTGAATCCGTGGATTTGGCTTTATGAATCCGCGGAATCGGATTTGCTGATTCCGCGGCATCATGATTCCGATTCAGAATCGCTGATTCGATACATAATCTTAGATGTGGATTCATTTTCTTCTGGAATGAACGATATATCATTTGGGATCATGGATGCAGATAAATTTCTTCGCGTGGAGCAGGAGATGCTAAGATTCGGTTGATTTGAATGAATGCAATCGATTACGCTGTGCATACAGATAGATTTCTGAGGTCGTTTACAAAGGAACCAGTAGAATAGTTGGTTTGATCAATGATTCTTTTGATATTGCTTGAGAAGTAAAAGAGTTGCTAGTAAAAAGAAGATGCAAGTAAAAAGAATTCATAATAAGTATAATTAAAAATAATTATAATTTTTTGTTCTTGACTGAAGATTTCAATATCAAAAATAGTTTCATTAGTTGAATCTCAGTACATTGAAATTAATAAATTTGATAAAAACTATTTAGGGGCCATTCAAATATTACGTAAGCACCCAAGGGGGGGGAGGGGGGTTTACATTCGCTATTTTTAAGGACAAGGGGAGGGGGGAGTATGAGTGATGCCACGTGAAGACATTAAAATCACTTTATTTCCGAAAATTCTTGTAACTTGCACAAATACCTGTTTAATTAAAAATTAAATTTGAAAAAAACTTAAATTTGGCAAAAGAAAATTAAACTTGATTTTGTAAGCTTAAACTGAAATTAGTAAATTAAACTTACATTTTTTTTCCATTTGTCGAAAGAGTTTTTTATTTGTATTAAGTCCAAAAATTTTTTTAAATTAGATTATTACTGTTATATGTTTGTAAAAAAAAGAACGTGGGGGGGGGGTTGTATGCTTACGTAATTGGCAGGGGTTTACGATTTGCTTATTTTGCTGGGACAAGGGGGAGGAGGGTGGGGTCAAAAATACCAAAAAACATGTTAATGTATTGTTTGAACGTCTCCCCTTAAGAGAAAAATTTGAGTCCCAGATTTTTTTCGTAAACAGTCAAGAATTTTGGTATAAAAAAAAAAAAGTTTAAGATAAGTCAGTAATAAATTTTCTTTTTTAAAAAATTATTAAGAAATAATATTTTCCATTTGAGTAATTTAAAGAATTACTCATATACGCCTAATTTTTTTTTTTATATATACCTTTTGTTTTGAACACTTCATTTAAGCATGCCATCCTCCCAAGACATGTCATGAAAGCAAAAAATGGAAACTATGTTTCGTCGAACCTTTCGAATTCGAAGGGTATTGTCGTATAGAAGATGTTTGAAAAATTTTAATTTTCAGATATTTTCTTTTGCTTATAATAGGAGATTGAAGATTTTTATTTTTATTTTACTTTATTTTCTGAACCTGATTTATTATTAGATAAATTTTAAAGTCACCCTTAAACTTATATATAGTAGAGAACTAATAAGTTAGAATAGGAATTATCTAAACGTCTAATAATAAACCAGGTTTGAAAATAAAGAGTAAAATAAAATAAAATGCTGAATATATATTATAAAATAACTTTTTAAAGAAAATATAAGAAATTAAAATTTTCAAAGCTTTGCCTCGCAACGACAATGCGTGCCTGCGACTCGAACCCATGTCAGCAGGGTTCGATGAAACATGGCGTGCTCCCGATCAAGCCACGTATACACGTGACTTGTTCTGCATATTTAAATGACATCTATAGTTTGCTCAAAATTTAAAAGTAATTAATTCAACTGACAGGAATTTATTAAAAAATTACATTTTGTTAATATAGTCAATAACAGATTTTAACAGCAGTGAATCTTTGATAACTTCAAAGAGTTGTTTTATACTCCTTGATGATGATTAAAAGATTTTTTTTACCGTATGGAGCTTATTAGAATTGGGTGAGATTATATTTAATTAGAAAGAAATCTGAGCTGAAATTTCATTAGTGAACGCTTCAGTAAATATATTGTTTCCAACAAATTAAATGACATTCATCGGAAGTCCTAACCAGATAACAGAAATCAAAAGCGTCTCAAAATACAGAATGTTCTAGCAAAGTTTCGTTAAATTCACTAACGACATTTTAAATAATTAACAGAAATGTGAATTTAAAAATAATTAGTAATTAAAATTAATTAGTAAAGTTATTATCAATATAATATAATTAATTATCTAATTATGATTATTAATCAAAATTATTCATTAAAATTAATATCAACATAATTAATTATCTAATGAAAATTATAATTTCATTGATTATGATTCATATTTATATTAAAATACAAGTTCAATAATAAAGATTATTACAGTAATTATGGACGATAAATCCATTTACGTTTCGGAGTCGGAACGAATCCGCGGATCCGGATCCGCAACCAGACTCGGATCCGTGGATCCGACTTCACGAAAAGAACGAATCTGATACATCACTATTGTAGACCGATAAAGAGAAATTTACGATCTCGTAAGCTATCCGAGTCTCTTGGACATATAGCCACATCCCGGTTCTTCTTCCACATCCGAGTGTGATTAAACTACAGATTTTCATCTCAAGAAGTATCATCTAATTTAACTACCAAAAGGAACGCGATTCTGTTCATCTAGTCCAGTCAAGGAAGGTCCGAAATGGGGGTGAAAAACATTAACTCGTATAGTTTTGAAAATTGGTACACATGTTTGTGAGGGGCTTATTATGAACATACTAAAAGTCCCTGGTACTGGGAGGGTGAGTTCGCGGCGCCATCTTGGATTTCATTCCCCTTTTTTAGTTTTTCCTGAATATCTCGAAAAATATTCAGTTTTCAAATTACAATTGATTCAACAAATTAAAAAGCGTGAAATTCCTTTCAAATATATACTTTTATTTTTCTGCCAGCTTTAATAGTTTCGCAGAAAATGGGTCTCAAAAGTTGTCGTCATCTTGGATTTCATCCCCCTTTTTTAGTTTCTCTTGAATATCTCGAAATCTATTGAATTTTTAAATAACATGTAGTCAGCAAATTAAAGAGCGCAAAATTCCCTACAAACGCATGCTTTTATTTTTGTTTTAGCTTCAATAGTTTCCGAGATAATGGATTTAAAAATTTGCCGTCATCTTACCTACCCCTTTTTTTAGTTTTTTTTTTTTTTATATCTCGAAAACTATTTGATTTTCAAATTACATTAAATACAACAAATTAATGATCGTAAAATTCCCAACCAATGCATGCTTTTATTTATTTTCTAGCTTTAATAGTTTCAGTGACATTTAAGAAAAACTAAAAAAGGGGGGTATAAAATCCAAGATGGTTGCAAATTTTGAAATCCATTACCTCGGAAACTATTAAAACTAAAACAAAAATAAAAGCATGCGTTTGTAGGGAATTTTGCGCTCTTTGATTTGCTGACTACATGTTATTTAAAAATTCAATAGATTTCGAGATATTCAAGAGAAACTAAAAAAGGGGGATGAAATCCAAGATGGCGACAACTTTTGAGACCCATTTTCTGCGAAACTATTAAAGCTGGCAGAAAAATAAAAGTATATATTTGAAAGGAATTTCACGCTTTTTAATTTGTTGAATCAATTAAGATTTGAAAAATGAATACTTTTCGAGTTATTCAGAAAAACTAAAAAAGGGGGAATGAAATCCAAGATGGCGGCAACCTTTGAGACCCATTATCTGGAAAACAAAGCTGGAAGAAAATATAAGCATGTATTTGTAGAGAATTTTACGCTCTTCAATTTGTTAAATCAATTGTAATTTGAAAACGCAATAGTTTTCGAGATATTCTGGAAAAACTAAAAAAGGGGGATGAAATCCAAGATGGCGCTGTGAGCTTACCCCCCAGGACCGGGGACTTTTAGTATGTTCATCAGAAGCCTCAAACGAACATGTGTGCCAATTTTCAAAACTATATGATTTAATGTTTTTTTCAAATCCTTCGTTGACTGGACTAAAAGCCGAAATTTCGGTCCCTCGGAAATTTAAATGTAAACACCTCGCAACCTGACGAGGTGTTTACATGAATACGAAAGGCATTCGTTTTGACTGTTAGTAAATGACTGATTTTCATTGGTTGCCAATGGTGTTTCATTCTATTTATAAAAAAAGATAATCGAATTGTCGTCTGCAATAAGAATTATCAAAATAAAAATATTCCAGGTTTAGAATAAATTTCCCTGACTTTTCCCGGCCTCCCGAAATTCCCTGACTATTCCCGGTCGGGTGACCACTCTGTATCGTTAAGTCGCCAAAACAAAATATCGCCAATGGGGTCCTATATTGAAGCTGTTGAAAAAAGTCGGCAAAACAAAATTATGACCAGTGATGCCGGGGATTACAGCCTTTGTTGCTTCAAATCCCATAACTCCTATCATTCAAGTTCAAGTGATGCCGCATATCAAAGACACAAAAAGAACAGAGAACACCCTCCACTAGTGATGCGTGCATTCGTTATTTCTGAAAACTATTAATGAATTGTTTGCTGAAAATAATTAATAGTCAAAACTATTACTAATACTTTTCTACTAGTACAGTACCAGTTATAGCCACCTTGGTGCGTTAGCGCTAGCTCCCTGCTAACGGAAAAATACCATTGTTAAAAATAATAGGTATCAATGGATGAAAACCGTGAGCAACATTGAAATTTTTTTTACAAAGCAAATCAATTTTTTAAATGTTTAATTTTAT
>BGPR01011158.1:1549-12454 GCA_013235015.1 Araneus ventricosus
GCACTTAATTAATCGATTACTCAACTGTGACTTTCTGTGACTAAAGTAGCTCTATGTGACTTTGACCTATGCTCTATGACTTTCTTTGTTAAATTAATTAATCTGAATGAATTAATTAAGCTGCAATGAATTATTTATTATTATGTTAAAATCCAGTTAATATACCTCTCACAACTGATGCGTGCGAGCGCATCGGTCGATGTGACGTCATCAAAATTCTTCGTGATTTTCACGAACTTTGCAGTCGACTGTGATTAACCTTAATTACAAATTTTTAAATTATTTTTACAATCTTCAATGTCTACCTTTCTCTGTTAAATAAATCTAAAACAAACTCTCTATGTTATTTGGTTGCGGAACTATAAGCGTTTAACTTTAGAACAAAATTCGACGTAATTCAACAATTCTTGAGTAGTATTTCGCGTGAACCTCAGATCGATGAATGAATCGTCTTAGTCTGCTTGCGCACGCATCGGTCGCTGTGATGTCATCAAAATGTTTAGTGATTTTCACCAACTGTGAAGCTCGACTGTTACTAAACCGTAGTTCCAAATTCTAAAATTCTTTTTGCAATCTTTACTGTCAACTTTTCTCTGTTAAATAAAACTAAAACCAACTCTCTATGTTATTTGGTTGCGGAGTTCGAAGCGTTTAAAAATCCACGAAAAGCGTCATAATTTTTTCCTTTCCCGGCACACAATTAAACTTAAGACGTAAGAGAGATGTAAGTCTAATTCAAAAAGAAAGCTGAAAGCAGAGGATTACGGAACACTGTATCTCCGAAATACTAATTTTTTTATTGTTCTCTACAGAATGTTTGACGTTTAATTAATTAAGGATAAGACTAGTTAAAAATAGAACTGATCATTTAATAGAAACAATATTAGATTCGGTTTAGTTTTTTATGGCCATGGATTTGACCATAGAGTGCCAAATAAAAAGGTTAAATTCATATCTACGAAAAAACACAATAAAACTGATAAAACGTCAGATCTCATAATGTGCTCTAAATTTTAACACAATTTAAATAAGTGGATAAAACCAAATGGACTTTAAAAATGCGAAAAGGTTAACAGGAGGCATTTTGTCTAGTAAAGTTGATAATGAAATTGAAGGCGTTTGACAAAGCTGAACATAGAAATTCGTGCATTCTAACAGTATATGCACGAATATGACAATTGATCCGAGTGATATTGTTGATATTGTTGTCCAAGCAACAAGTAAAGATGAGTAAATGTGATAAATACAATGCGCAAACGAGCTATAAATCGGGACATTCATCAGTGTTCCACTCCATTTTTTTGGCACATGGGATGCCAAACGCCTTCGTCAGTGTTAAAATCCTATGAAAATTGGTGAAGATAGACGACGAAGCTGGAATTTCAACGAGGTTGGTTTTCCTTTCAGCCGTTCAGTCATAAAAGTGAAGTATGATCCTTCGAGGCGAGCGATAAATCACCCGTGTGTGGGGTGTAGCGTTGGGGAAGGGGAAGGTGCGTAGCAGTTGCGGTTAGACTTGAGAAATCAGGGCGGAGAGGGGAGGGTGCTCTCTCTAAAGAACGAAATTCCCCAGACAGGGGAGCCGGAGTAGGGTGATCGAAGCGGCGATAGTGCATTTTGGAACCCCCGTGAATGACCTACCTGAATCCATTGACTTGAATGGGTGGAAAACAAATCGGTCATTGGGCTAAATGGAATGGATTGGACAACTCGTAGATGTCCAGCTTAAGGAGATCGGCTTTCTTGTTCATTAGTGAAGGCTACGGTTGCACAAACAGATACAGTAATGCAGAGAAGTAATATTATTTCTTGGTTTGGAAACTATTTTATGACAAGACTTGGAGCTGCCATTAAAATACGAAAATGGTCTCACTGTAGTTGAATTCAGTGGCGGCTCGTTCATTAGGGCCGCAGAGCTGCAGCACCCTGAAATTATTTTTTTAATTGCATTTTTCGTTTGTAATCTTATTTGCTTATTTTTCCACTCTCAGAGATCAATGACTTACGAAAATGCAAAAAAGTATTAAAAAATTTTAAAAAGGCATAAAATGAATCCAAACGAAGAGAGACGCAGGTCTGAGCTGCAAAATAAACTGCCCCCCCCAGTGGCGGTTTTCCGCACAGGCGATAGAGGCGGCCGCCTCGTGCTTCGAGAATCTAGAGGGGCCTCAAAATCTATGCAGCATACTTCGCAGTGCTAAGCCGGTATCAAATTTACGATATTGAAGCCTTAATTCGATTCACAGAAAAGATTCTCCCTCATCTCTTTAAAAAAAATAAAGGAGTGAAAACAGTGGAACGAAGCCAGGGCCAGAGAAACCGGGCCCTGTTTCTCTTAAAACGTTGTAACCGATCTAGAAACCCTCGAGAGCAGCCCTCGACTATTTAAGGACAGGACACCTCTTCTGTGCAAAGAGTCAGAACCGCAAAGTCTCGTTTATAGATTTTTTTATTGGTCAGCGAGACGTGAAAGACTGATAGGCATCCCTTTGTTGTGAAAAGGTGCAGTTCTTTATGTTTCTTGTCATTTTACTGTCTTAAAATCGACTAAACAAGGCAACAAATTCTACCTTCTTTACAAAGAAAACGGTTTTGTCTTGGAACTGTACTAAAGGGAACAGGGAAAAGTAAATTTTGCCCTTGAAGAAACCAGATTGGTAACTCATCGAAAGGCTGACACTGTGCTTTTCTTTAAGCGATTTTTTTTTTTTTTTTGGGGAATGGGGGGGGGTTATATAGTCATGTTTACAATGTCTTAGTTGAGGCCTCAATCTTATTGGGTCTTTCTTTCGTGGAAAATAATTGGAGAAAGTTGTTCTTCTCATATTTTTTAAAATTTAGGAGAAAGTAGGACGTGCGTAACGCATCTTATAAAAAATGAAACATTCTTCTTTCTTTCTCAGAGAGACCTTATAGTGTCTTGAGATGGAAGTGCTCAAAAGATCCATGTTCGACTACCAAATATGAAAGCAATATCAACACAAAAGCAGGCGAATACCTACATTTCTATTTATAATTTAAAAATTGAAAGAATAAAAATATAATTTGTATGCAATTCCAGATACTTTTGTAGATGTTAACCACTCGTATGCCGCGTTGGTTGAAAAGTAACTACAATAATGAGAACAGTAAAATAATTCTGTCATAAAACATTAAAAGATTTATCTGATTCTCAGCGATCAAAATACAAAAATGTATTAAATTTCAATGTGAATGCTGCCATTTATTTAAACACTAAATAATTTTTATTCAGTGTATGTTTATTATCACTAAAACTCGTTTCGGGATTGCCACGATATGTCATCAGCATTACACGACGTTGCAATTATAAAGTGATGATTTTAATTCATAATTAGGGAAAATCAAATCTTCTATACTGCTTATGTCAATTCGAATCGCTTTAACATAAAATTATTGAAATTGACTTAATTACCGAAATTCTACACAAGATTTGTATGCCTTTGTTGTGTGCTGTGGCTATTGATTCAGAATATTTTTACTGCATTTCATTGGGTATCTCTTTAATTTATTTCAAATCATTTCATGCATAGTTTTATTTCTAAATGCATTTAAATCTTGAGGAAGTAAATGGTTTCGTAAATTATGTTTTTAAATAAAGTTGATTTTTAAATTATAAAAAAGTTAAAGCGCTTGTATACACATTTATAAAATTTGTCTTAAGCTAAGTTATGTTTGCTCGCTATTATAACCGGTATTTTATGATTCATTATTATAATAAATACGTTAATTTATATTATATTAATTTTTTATTATAAATATAATAAATCATCAAGAAACAAAATAAAAATTATTAAGAAATAAAGATTGAACAAAGTAACGGATTAAAGAATCCACCAGATGAACTTTCTCAAGACGTCACTCAACCTGAGTGGATTCAAAATAAAAGACAACAGGAATGCTCTTCTGCTTTACGCAAAGAAGCACTACCTATAACAATACTCTAAATGACTTTCAATTTTTTTTGACGGCAAATTAGAAGAAATGGCATTTGAAACTTGCGTAACAAACTTAACCACAAAATATGCTGATGATATCGAAGCACATTATTTCAAGGACGAAGTGAAACATTTTATTAAATACACAAAAAATGAAAAGTAACAAACCCAATGGATTTGTACAAATTGATTAAAGATGGTCTACAATCAACATTTCCCAACGTGGAAACAATTTTAAAATTTTTTCTCACTCTACCAATTTGTAATGCAAGCGGAGAGAGATCGTTTTCAGTTCGGAAACGCGTCAAGAACTATTTGTGGAATAGTATGAGCCAACAGCATTTAAATGAACTATCGCTTTTATTTATTGAAAATGATTGTAGTACAGGAATTCGATTATGAAAAAATTATAGACAAATTCTCAAAATTAAAAGCAAGAAAAGTTACTTTTTAGTAATTTTATGTCTTTCCACACCTGTTTATGTGTTCATAAAATTTTACTCCGAATTTCAAAAGTAGCATTTCATTGCTGCTACTAATATATCTGACATAATATTTATTTTTGTATCTCCTTCTAAAGTTTAATTTCATTTGTTGTTACTCTTTAGCACTGTAATTTGTTTTATAACCATTGAAGAATGTTTATTTAATTATATTTTTTATATCAGAAAAAGTGTGAATAAACTGAATTAGTAAACAAATTTTTCATGGTATACTTTTGATTAGTTATATTATATTTAAAACATATTGCGTTGCTTTAGAATTCCCATTCTCATTTTTTTAAAGAACAGTTTTAAAGAAAGGAACAATAATAAAAAAAAATTAATGATTTACTTTGCAGAAGCTTAAAAAACTATATAATATTTTTTTGAATAATTATCTTAATTTACCTTAAAATACTGTTTTTAAAATTTTTCGGGAGAGTAATTCTATAGTTTCCCTCTTTTTTGCCTGCATTGTTATTAGAATATACCATTCTATCCTTTGGGACAAAAGAGTAGACACTGTTTATTCCAGCTCCAAAATTAAATGGCTATAAAATGGTTCTCAGTTTATGGCAAAATTCATTATATTTCATAAAGATAAATTGATGATTTATGAGCTCATTTACCATTTTATAAATGAATAATTTGAGTGAATTTCAATTTAAGTGAAGAAAAACAAAAACTATATTTATTAAAAACAATTTTGAAACTTGGTTCCTGTTAAATATCAAATTTGAATACTTGGATACTGCGATGTCCTTCCTACCCACTAGATAGAATCAAAGACCGAAAGATATCACGGTCACTTAATTATTTTAAATTTCAAACCAAAAATCTCTGTTTTGAATAAAAAAGAGATTTATTTATGTATTTAAAATCACTTATATATAAAAGAAGCAAATAATAATACAAAAATATTATAAATAAATTATAAAATATTAATTTTATAAATTATTAAAAATACTAAATTATATAAATTAAAGATATTAAATTATATATGTTATTCAAATTGGTTAACGAAGACCAAAAATTGAAAGCACAAATAAGTTATTTTACATTACATTTTTATTATCAATAAAATTTTCTTGGGAGGGGGGCCTCAAAATCATTTTGCGCCTGGGGCCTCATATCGTCAAAATCCGCCACTGGCCCCCCCCAAAAAAAATCCGTTCATTGAACAGAAAATCCAGAGTGGAAAAGCAACTCTTTCTTCCTTTAGCTTAGACGGGCTATGGGCTGAAAGTCAGCACAAATGTGTCTGGTACGGAGCCAATTGAACGAAAAAAAAATGCTCTTTTTAATATATTTTTTCTTTTTTTCCCTCACTCTCACACAAGTTACAATCTCATTGGCTGTTTATGAGTTTCGCCTTCGGTTCGTGTTGCGACGACTGATTCAAGCAAATAATACTCTTCTAAAACTTTCAAAATTGTAGAGTATTTCAGTAAAAAAATGTATTTAACATTTTTTACCTAAAAATAAATTTTCTGTACATGAGTGATTTGATATTCATTTTTGAAAGAGTGTTATCGAGTGAACTGGACAAGGAGGGAATTATATATGTGGAGCTCCGATTTTTATTTTTTTTCGTCAGAGGAATCGTCATATCAACATTCACTTTAATTTCTGCTATTAAAACTAATAGAAAATGTCAGATGCTGGTATTTACTTTGTGAAAGCGGGAAATTTCACATCTGAATTTGGAAATAAAAAATTTGGCCGACTTAGAGATAAAGTAGCTTTTAAAAGTGTATTGTATTTAAAAATATTTTTTTGCAGCCCTCCTAGTTTCTGATGAGCTCACGAGCCGCCACTGGTTGAAATGTCTAAGGTCATTTATAACGTAATTCATACCATAAAATATCCTGTCAGTAGGTAATTTTAAAATTGCAAGAAATAAAATAGATTAGTTTTTAATATTTGCGATTTAGTAATTTAGATATAGCTTAGCTGTTCTCTATAGTTCATTTAATCTTAGTATTTCGAGGGGGGAAATATATCTCTTCCTTACACAGTGTATGCCTCCCCTACAGAAGTGGGCACCACTAAGTGTGGATGAGTTGCTCAGGTTTGTATATGAAGGAACTCGCCCGCCTAGGGGTACATAAATGGGGGGGGCGGCAGCCCTCCTCCAGTGATAGACCGTGCCTCCTACGGGACGGGCTGGGCCGTGAGACTGTGTTGGCCATTAGGACCCGAACTCAGTACTCGTTTCTGTTGCAACGACTGTCATTCAGTGAAAACCCGTGTGCTTTGGCAGGTCGGGGGCTGTATTTACGGTTACACAGTGTATGCCAATCTTAGAGAAGCCCATCGTGCCGTTCAACAGTTCAAGCGCTTTTTTTTTTCTCTCTCTAACCGATTAGCTTTTTAATTCATCATTTCATTTGATGGCAAAAATAATGTATAAATAACTTTAGTTTTCAGAACTATTATTAATATATTTGCAGGAATATAGTAAGCATTTAAATTTTAAATCACGATGATAATCGCTTTCGCTGAATTGCTGAAAGAAAATTCGAGCATATTTATCATTAACGATAACTTTTCTTTTGCCTCTACAAATCAAAATTTTTCGAGCATCAAGATCTTTCGGAAAGGAGTGGAAATAAATGTTTCTTTCTTTTGTATTTCTCGAATGCATCAACATCTGACAACAGCACAAACAGGCATTGTATTAGCTTTTAAATCTTCCTGTAAAACTATAACATTTGGCTCTAAATAGACTCTTTTTTCAACCTTTAGTTTACGAACCGGAGGAAAACTCAAAAACTCTAGCAACTGCACTGAATGAAACGAGAAATGTTCATAATAAAACTAAATTTCCCGCCTTTAATTTGGAATGTAAGGAGAAAAAAGAAACATATAAAAAACCCCTCGGCTCTAGACATAAATAAGCCCAAAGGATCATATTATTTATTTTCATTCATCGAAAACTCCTATTAGACGGCATATAGTTTCCTCAAAACGCGAATCGATCATTTGTAATTGCTGTAAAATAAACGAAAAGAGAAGAACCAGGGATCATTTTCATTAAAAATAAAAATTCATGACGCTTAATTTATAAGCAATAAAAAGCAGTCTCGTGACGTAAAATGATGAAGATACAATAACGAACCATTCATCGTGTATTTTCACCGTTTCTTACAGAAGGAATAATTTTATTTCTTTAATTCGAAACGGGATGTGAAAGCGGAAAGTTTCGGAATCTGTCCCAATATGACGTAATGCGCGGAAAGACCTCCTGCGCATCGCGTTTGTGGACCCTCTCTGGGATCAAACCTCTTTTATTAGCCTTTTTGATCTCACCTGTCAATTTTTTAAATAAAAGATTCATTTAAGTTCTTTAAAATTCAATAAAGTTCCTACAACTGTAATGCGCCATACGTTTGCAAAATGCGACTTTAATGCTTATGGCTTTCCTCTCAAAGCAAAATGCAGAGCATCTGTTTCAGTCCTAAAGATCAATTCGACTGCTTTCTTCCGATTGCTTTCCTCCGTCATTTTCTTTCTCTCAGATCATGCATAATGTAGGAGAAAAGGCTCTCTTACGATCATTCGATTGTGAGCAACAGAACCAAACTTTGCGGTATTCATTCCTCAAATTGGTTTAAAGGGTGACCCCAAAGGTTTAGCTTCTGTCCTTATTTCAAACAATCTTAAAATATGTTTGCCTGGTTTGAAAGCCGTTTATGGCTTCTCATCACCGATAGCATTGCACCTGATGCTTGAAAAGTTTCTGTTAGCTTTTTCTCTAAAAAAATAGATTTAGTAGATTTTGTAGCCTGGTTAAAAAGATAAAAATTATATTTGCAAATATGTGACTTAAACTAGCATTTTCAGTCGTAATTATGGACACGTGCAATCTTATGACTTTATTTTCAGGTCTAAATTTTTCTGTCGAAGGGAACATATTTGTGGAAATTCTGCATTATACAGAAAAATTAGATTCACGTTTGGCATAGAAAAAGATTTACCAAATGAAAATTACAAATGAAACATAGATGAAAATTATACCAAAGAGCTGAAGAACATGGATCGTAAAATATTTATTTTAATCTGCCATTTATTAGCCGATATGACACAAAATATTTATAGCCGGAAATTAGTAACAGGGAGTTTGTGTAGCCTCAATTCACTTTCAAATGCCTTTAAATTTTGCTCCAAAAGCTTTTTAGACGTATTGACTGAGTTTTCGAAAAATAGAGTGAAACGTATTCTAGCTACTGTATTGAAAACATAGTAATGAACCTCTTTCGTAAATATCTCTAAGGATCGGCGTGTCTAAAGAATTGACTGCCAGATGCAATTGGAAGGAAATTATCTGTGGTATTTTACAGAAATTCTGGTAAAATTATTCTTAATTATTGATTAATAGTATAGAAACCTAATTGTTGATTTTCTAATTTCAATTGAGATGCAAGGGAAGTAATGAAACTTAACAACATTTTATTAGCGATAAAGAAGGTGGCGGTTGGTTCACCACGCTACAGTTACCTTTTACTCACAACTGACATAGGAAATACATAGTATTCTAAAACGGTAGCAAACGGCACCAGCGCCATCTATCGGTAGGAATGTCGTAACAATTATATTTTACTAATATATGTTGATACAATTTCTATAAACTATATTTGGGTAGACATTTTTTTGGACGCGTGATTCGAAACACTGGAAATGAAAATCTTGAACTCATGATGAGAGTGAAATCAATCATCATTATTAATTAAGTAGCAATTTTACCAAAGGTTGCCAGAGGTAATATCAGAGGTTGGCAATCAAAACTTTGAAAGCAGAAACATAATGAATGCAATACTTCATCATTATTTGAGTAGCAATGTTACCAAAGGTTCCCCTTTCCGACGAGAACTAGTAAATAACTAGAAAATCACCCGTCATGGCATGACGGTTGCAAATTGCCTCTTCATTCGACAGATTTTCCGTCAAATATGACGTGTTTAAATATATATATATATTTACATATTTCTTTATTCAGAAAACCAACATTCCGTGTGAAGTATTTTTCATTGTTCAACAATTTTATTATAATTCAATAACCATGAAATTCTCAGCTTATCAAACGTAAGTCAAAAGTTAAAATTTCAAAACAATTCTTTTTCGAAATTCTAATCAAAAGAAAGCACTTCTATGCTTGTTGAACGTTGCCAAAAAATATTAACAAATTATATCATCACGATTGCACTAAATAATGAGATGCATCGTGTCGTCCAAACTATATCACGCGCACGATATACCAATGACATAATGTACTACTTTCTATTAAAAAACGGAAATTAATTTGAAATATAGGATTAATATAATTTAAAATTTCTCGGGAACTATTGCTCATAGCGAGATAAATTTTATATCAATCCATAGAAAATTTTATTTCACTATTTTAGAGCTCTTAAATTTGAAATTAGACCGACAATTACTCCTTTAAATTTAAAATTACTGAAATTTAGGATATCTAACAATGAAATAATGCTGTTTAACGTCTCGCAGTGCTATGGCGCGAGGTTTATTGTTGGTGACGTCAGAGTGTTACCGAGAGGCAGATCTGTATTATATTAGTAATTAAATCTGAATGACATACACAGTTATCAATGAAGAAGGGATAGCTGTTAATTAAAATTAAAGAAAATTTCATTGAGAATATTTGCGTTCCAATTTGGAACTATAACAGTTTTCGTAATTTTTTTTGGAATGAAAGCTTGCAAGAAATGTTTAATTTCAGACGACAAGAATTTTCTCGATGCAAGCTGTGCATGGTAATAAATATGGAGAAGAATAAACTATTCGTATCCTGAATCGAGCTGTTTCATCGTCTATTTGTCATGAGAATGAGGATGTCCCGAGAATGACATCGTTCCAAAATTCTTCGAAACCTTTGAGTCTGCACTATCTCAATAGAACCCAATTCTGTTCAATTTTCTCTGGAATCTTTCAAAGCTTTCGAAGATGCATATTCCAATTCAGTCGCGGTATAGTTTTCAGTTGAAAAGTTCTGGCACAACATTCGGAATTCTCTTTCAGCATAGGATGTGTTGCTTTAATTAATATGTCATGAAGGAACTGGAGAGTCTCTAACTGTATCCGCAATGAAATGGCACGTGACGAGTCGGGAGTACAGTTAAATGTTGCCGAACACTGGTGTTAATACATTATGCGCACTGCAAAAGAGCGCTTTGCTAAATTAACTTTCTATTGAAAATTGTGTCAGGTATGGTTAAAATCAGGACAGTATGTGCAATTAAACGAACCTGAATATTGTTGCAATTGAAAGGAGAAAATGAAATAATACTAATTGAAAGGATTTTCTACTACCTAATAAATAAGTATGTGACACAATTTTTTAAAAAAAGATCTGCGTTTTTGCCTCGAACAACGATTGACACAACTCTTTAAAAGTCTCGCGGTAAAAACTGCAAAGTTTTCCAATGCCTCTCATAAAGTGTCCTCTT
>BGPR01011158.1:12464-28374 GCA_013235015.1 Araneus ventricosus
CCATTCTGGATCGATTCTTTGATTTCTCCTTCTTCCACACAAGAAAAGCCTGCGCCGCCAGTTCATTTTGCAAATTACAAGATTTCTTTAGCTTCATTTTCAATCCATGGATATCCTTTAACATTGTTGTCAACTTCTGGCCAAGCTCTGAAATGTATCGCGTATAAATTAAATTCTAGATTTCGGCAAATTAAACGGAACCAATTACGATAGCGCTTATATGAAAATCGCGTTTTGAAAACCCGTGTTTGGCAAGGGCTTATTGTAGTTTAAAAGAGAATAACAATTAAAATTTCTTGATGGAATTCTTAAACAGATTACGAGGTTGAACATGTAAAGTTGAGTTCCCTTCCCACGTGCTCGCCTCATATTTTCTGTTTGCGTTTTTATTCGACGACTTTGAGAGGGTGGTACTGATTATTTACAATAAATAATTTATTTACATATGTACATTTTACTTACATATTTTTAATATAGGCAGCCTGATGATAGAAGTTGGTTTTGCTCATGCAAGAGCTAGATGCGTTACGAACAATAGTGTAGCGAAATCGCCTAGCAACAGTGACTATTCTAGGATTGCAGGTAGTGTCTGACGCAACACTGTTCGGCAGGAGCCAACATGTCGGGGAAAGGACAATGCTTCACAATGGTCACGGAGATCATCCCCGCTGCAGCTGTTGCCCAATACAGACGTTGATTGACAGAGTCTCCAACATGTCTGGGAGTGGACAATGCATACATAGAATACAAAAGGTGAACTTTTAACAGACTGGGATCGACAATTCGGCCTTTGTGGAAGTGGCAATAGCCCAGGATGAATGCTGGTAAGCGACTTTTGAAGCTTTGTTAAATGAAATGCCATTTGACTGATGACCAGAAGATGATAAGAAGGTGGTCTTGGGTTTTTAGAGGGAGATCGCTTTTGTTTCTCTGGGGAAAGGGAACAGAGGTGTCTCGTGAGGATTTTTGGTTCCCGATTTGCATTTCTTCCAAGTGGGATTGCGTTTTGTGGGCAGATCCGGACTTCGGCCTGAACTTGCGGAAGTTGACTGGAACCTCGGAAACGTATTGAATTTACCAGCGTTCTGGAGTGTTAGATTTATTTGCAGACTGACCTCGAACCTCAGGCCTGATCTTGCGGAGAGATGATATGCGTTTAAATATAATTTAAAATACATGATTCGAAAATACATGGGGGATTTGCGGTGCTCATCCCCATGCAGACATGGAATCCAGACAACTTCTAGCGGCTCAAAAGGTTTCTGTAAGTTAGGAAAGGTGTCAAATTTGTAAGTTGGCGTGAATATTTTCTTAACAGATTCCTTTATATGGCGATACATGGGAATTAATATCTATACATCAAGAACAGCTATATTCAATGATTTCAGTTTTAGTTATATAAACGTGCCGTTTTGAAGCAATGCGAAGGCTATTTTGGGACGGACCTCTTATTTTTGAACCTCAGTCAGATGACGAGGAAGGCACCTGAACTGGCACCTCCGTCTCCAAACTTTCGCACCACACTAGGGAGGGACGGCTGACACACTTCAAATTTAGTGTTCACTGGGTCCACAAACACGGCGGATCTTCAGTGGAATAGGGAATCGAACTTAGAGCTCTCCTACAACGAGACTTTCCATTAGGCCATACCGGTATCAACGATTTGAGAGCAGGTATAGATAGATGCCGATTAATATCACAAATGCCAATTAATAATCTTGAAGACATTGGAATTCCATCAGGTGGTATTAACAGCAGTGACTGGACAATACCCATCAATTATTAGAACACTTCTTATCATCGACAATATTCTATCTCTACTAATAATAAAGGAGAATGTGTGTGTGTGTGTGTGTTGGTGCTCTGCAGGGCAAACCACTCAAGCTAGAGCTACGAAATTTGGTACAAACATACTTTGGGGGGTGTGAATGTGCACCTCGGGGCCCTGTTTTTCAAATTTTAAATAGAATTGTAATGAATTAAAAATTAACCGAAATTTCGGCGTTATCCTTAATAACTTTCGAAAATATTAAAGCACAAAAATTATTTTTACACCCCTTGAAAGTGCAAAAATTACCTTTTCAATATATCAATTAAGTTTTACGATTCTTTCTCTAATTTTAATAAATTTTAAAAAATATTTTTGGCATAATTTACAACAATACTTTTCATTGTCGCAACGCAATTCAAACTGTTTTCATTGTTTAAACAAATATTTATATGCGTTTTTCTCTTCCATTGTTCAAAGCTAAAGTAATATATTTTTTATGTTTAATGATATGTTTTATTTAGCAATTTTTTCATTCCGCTAAGATGCTGCTGGAAGTAAAATGTGCCGCGTCATTTTAAAGTTAAAAGCAAATGCATATTTTCAAGAGGAATAAGAGAGGATGATGCCATTGTATGATACATGACACCGACAGTTATTGGACTCCATTAAGGATGTTCATGCAGACAACGAACAAAATAGGTGCAAAGATACTGAAAGAACATGAGTTAAATGTATATCAGTATTTCGAATTTAAAATTACTTTGTTAAGGGAACCATGAATATCAAATTATACACAAGAGATTCAATTGAAATTATATTCCCGGCAAACAAGCTGGTCGCCGAAGCGACTAGTATTTATATAAATTATTTTTAATCATGAAAATACGTCATGTTTTATTAATTGCTTATCTAAAAGTTATTCAAAGTGTGTATACAATTTTAAGGAAAACATGTGATTATCTTTAATGATAAAATAAATGCGGAATTACAACAAATATTTAAATTTCTAACTAGGTCATTCAGATTAATGGCGAAACACTTGCTTATGATTAATTTCTCGAGAATAGTTTTCCAACAAGAAAATGCAATACCAAATCGTCTCAAGGTTGTTTGTCACTAATTGTTTTTAAGTCTTTGAATTTAAAATTAAAGTAGTTCTTCGAATGACGTTTAATCCTCTAAAGAAAATGAAAGCACCTGAAAGTGGTCAAGGACACATGCCAAGAGAGACATAAAAATAATCCTGGATTTTTTTGTCACTAATTAAAGCATTTAAAAGGTTTTGTACTGAATTTAAGTTCATTTATTATTGTTAATTAAGATACGAATTAGAATTAGTGAGGCATTCGAAACTTTGTAAAGGAAATCTTTAAATCTGTAATTAGGCTACTTTTGATAATTAAAAACGTTTATAAACTGTATTGATTAATGTGTAACACTTTCGGGCCTTTCACATTTACATTAAAGAACATTAAAAGTTTTGATAACAAAGCATTTTTTAAAAAAATTGATTGGTGTAAGTTCAATTTCATATAGTGGAATTTGCTTTCTTTCAAATAATTTTACATGTTCATCTTTCAAATTGTTGTGCACCTACTTCTTTATTCAAAAATCATTTCTTGCTTCTTTTTTTGCAATTTCTTGAGAAAAAACTCCTTGTGCATCACCGCACCTCTTTGTACAGCATGCCAATGCCAAATGACTGTTCTCCACATTCTTATTGTATGTCCACAATTCAATCATCAACGCATCCGCTGTTTCCATTCATCCTGTATCACCCTTAAGGACATACTTTACAAAGATCCTCATCCACAACTTTTTACATTTTTAAAAATGATTGGTTCTTACTTTTTGATCTGATTCTTTACCATGTTTTTAACGTAATTTTCCCTTTGTTGCAAGTTTTTGTAGACTTCACAAATTGGCGCGTCATAACGTTTGACAGACTCCTTTAAATGAACTCCTATACTAAGATTTTATCCATGACCATATGTTTGGCGCAGCATAATCAAAAATGGTTTTTGCGCCAGTAAACTCCACCAAACCAAACCTTGTGCACCAACAAGTACAACACAAGGCTTACAGAAGTAAGTAAAATACTGAAAAAAGGGTTGAAGGAAGCTTCAAATTAAATGATACAAATTCCAAACAGAAAAGGAGGAATAAAGAAAAGAAACAAATATACAATAAATTGGTCACATGCATACGGACACATGAATGGTATAAAGCAATGAAGTGAATAAACAAGGGAATATATACCGAAACATATTAAATTTTTTAAGAAAGGTATAGATGCAAAATAACTGGTCACATGCATACGGACACATGAATGGTATAAAGCAATGAAGTGAATAAACAATGGGAATATATACCGAAACATATTAAAATTTTTAAGAAAGGTATAGATGCAAAATAACTGGTCACATGCATACGGACACATGAATGGTATAAAGCAATGAAGTGAATAAACAAGGGGAATATATACCGAAACATATTAATTTTTTAAGAAAGGTATAGATGCAAAATAACTGGTCACATATACACAAAAAAATGAATAAAAGCGAGAAATGGAGTAAAAGCAGTACAAGGTGAGGAAAAGTGAAAAAAGAATAAAGCATTCAAAAATCTTATAAAAGCACACAATATGTCACATAACATATAAAAGACAAATTTTCGCGCAGGTGACAAAACAAAAGGGTCTGATCCAAATATAATTGAGAAAAAAAAATTGAATTCCAAAAATTGAAAAGTAAAAATAAATAAACAGAAGTCATAAGAAAAAAATTGTAAATGCCAGCAAACAGATACAAAATTTATATTCTATATAATGTGGGGAAAAAATGCTGTCGATAAATTCACAATGTGATGCAAAACAAGTTTTGTTCTGGACCAAAGTAGAGAAAGATGGAGACCATGTTAAATTGTTCTTCTTTAGATTGCTGATGAGTAAACAACTAGCGGGAATAAATTTAGAGCAAAAAAGTATCAGTTGATTGACATCTTGAATCTCTCCACTAGATCAAGAACCTAAGTCTGTACGAGATAAATTGAAGCGTTTTAGATAGACTTTAAGTTTCCATGTCCCATGAGAAGTTGAGTTATTCTAAAATTAGGGATGAAATGGATGGTGAAACGTCCATGAATGAAAGGAAAAAATTCTTTGGTGGACTTCGCATTGTGATTGTTTCTACAGTAATCAGAAATGAAAATTTTTATATGCAATTATGAAGGGGTATGTGAAAATAAAGCATTTACATGTGATAATTCTTTTTCGTCCCACTTAATTTTAAACATAAAAGCGCTCCAAGTTTAATTCCTAGATAAATCAGTTCTACGTTAACTTATTCCTATTAGATCAAGTTATTGTTAGATATCTCCAAAACGTTGTTCGTTGTTTTGAATCTTGTAAAGATATCATGGCAATATTGTAGAGTATTTTGTGCTAATAGGAAAGTGGAACGAACCTATGTATTTTCTTATGCTTTTCAAAATCTAATAATTGCAACTTTTACTCTGAAACTTACTTTACTTCTTAAAATTCATATTTGGTTTTGATCCACTTCGTTAAACCCGCAAAAATGATGAATGATTTCTTTTTTCCGGGGATTTCCCGCCTCGTAAGTGAACAATTCAGTCGCGCATTTTTAATTTCCTCTTTTTACAATTTCACGTTTACCGGTAAAAGTGCAACTCCGAGTGCTGCATTTCCCTGGGGATGGACATGGAGTGAAATTCTTCACGGTTTTTTCTAAAAGTCAGTCCGTCCTATTTCCGGAAGTACGATTCTTCAGAAATTTTCCTGAGATCTGCAATTTTGATTTTTTGTTCACCCACCAAATTTCATATCTCAAGCGTGAGGCGTTTTGGAATTAATGTGTCCAGATAGATCTGTTACAAACATGGAAAGTCGCTTCCCAGCAATATGAGTCTTATGGTTGGGAAGATAGTTTTACATTGGTAAGTATGGAATACTGGCAGCAGCTCGGCCTGGACCCCTGACCTTGGCGACGCATTTGGCGATGAAATATGGGATCTCAAGGTGCTGGAATTTTCTCGATATCTCTATTAGGAGAGGAGACACGCTTGAATATATTAGATAATTCCATGTGACGACATGGCCTGCCGGGGCAGACTATATAAGGAGTGCGCTTGGATCACGGAGTGAGTAATGTTGATCGACTGGGATCGCCTTGGAGTGCGAATGTCTTTGGAGTTCCATCCGCTGTGCGAGCTAGTAAACTGTTAGACGCCGAGCGGTATTGAGTAGTACTGTGTTGATCGACTGGAACGACTTTGGAGTTTCGTTTGCAGTGCGAGCTAGGAAGCTGGTGAGCTAAACGTTATTGAAAGTGCTGTTATTGTCGTCATTAGTGATTTGCTGACTGTTTGTGTTGCTAAATCTCAAAGTACTGAACTGTTATTACCTGTGAATTGCTGTCAGTTTACGTTACTAATCTGTGCAAGATCTAATGTTTCCTGTTACCTGTGCTACGTGTTTTCCTGCATACTTGTGAATAAACCTTCATTCGCCATTATCCTGCGTGTTGGACTGTTTACACCATACACCCACAGACCGATTTTTGTAACAGATCTCTCGGTTGATCATGGCCCTGTTTCTTTCCCCTTATGTTTTACCAACTGGCTTCAGAATTCGATACAGATCTACAATTTTCATGTCAAGTCTCCATACTAAATTTCATCAATCTAACTTGTTGCATTTTAAAATTTTTTTGATTACCAGGATACGAAAAAGTAGCGACAGACAGTCATCTCAGTCATGGATTTGGTACAAAATTCGATATCCATGTGTAATTCTGGTGGCGAAAGCGCATGTCAAATTTCATTTATCCATTTCTTTGCGTTTCTGAGTTATCATATTCATATGCATACGAATGCAAGGCAAACAAATTTTTTTATGGATTTCGTTGACATAAATCTATAGTTTTGATGTAAAGACCACAAATCAATTATCATTCGCCTGGCTAGTTCCGTTTACACAATGAATATGTGTTTTATGATATATACAGACCTCCTAACACATCAATGGTTGAGTCATATTTTTAAAATTTATGTTGGAATTTAGATTTCAACATATTACTTGATGTCATATGAGAAAAATGTATTTTGTAATAGAAATATTATCATAGGATGCATGGTTTAAAGATCCTCTTTAAATGAATTTTATTGTAAATAATGAAATAAAATGATTATTCTTTTCTTCTCAGACATTTTGGTTTTCAAGTAGTTGTTTGGCTCGACTGCGTGGTTTCGATTGGAGTCTGTTAATTGGTTTCTTCTTCCTATTGTTTTTATGGTTTTATTTTGTATTTGCTATTTTAAGTGCTTGCTTTTAGTTGTTATGTTACTGTCAATGTGGATAATCTGTTATTATGTATAATAATCCGTTATTATGCATAATAACCAAGTAAGCCGGTTAAAGTGAATAGTGTATGAGAATTTACCACATTAACCTGTTATTATGCATAATAACCAAGTAAGCCGGTTGAAGTATATAATGTATGAGAATTTATCACATTAACCGGCTATTATGCATAATTACCTATGAAGTTCGGCCAATGTGACTATTTTCAACGGAGTAGCTTTCGGCTCCTCTAACATCCTCTAAAGTTGGACTTAAAATTTAAAACTTGATTTATGAATTTAATAAAAATCGCTTGCGTGGAATTTTATGAAATCGCTTGTTCATATTTTGGAATTCATCATTTGGAATTCTTTCTTCACTTGCGTGGTGGTTTCTTTGATTCTTCGCATCATTCTATTCTTTTTCTTCCATTAAATCTAGAGTATTTATTCCCAATTGCAAATATTAGAACTGAGTAAATCAATTAATTCTTTACTATTTCTTGTTCTGAAAAGCATTTGCCGCTAGTAGCGAAGCTACTACAGGCAAATGCTTTATATTTTTTTACATTTTCTGATATACTTGTGTTCTCCTCTTATTTCTTCAATATTCGAACAGTCAAGAAACTAGCGGAGCTACTAGGCACTAATTTGTTAATAGCGAAACTACTAATTTGTCCGGTGCCTATTTCAGATGCCGTAGGCATCGAGAGAAAAATTTCTCCTGATTCACTTGAGTAATTAAAAAACACAGATTTCTTACATTCAATGAGCTAGAGAAGCTAATAGGTTCCGGCTCCCTCTCCTAGCGAAGCCATCTGATGTTTTTTTAATTAAAAAAATCTACTCGGTGCCGACTTTAGATGGCGCAGGAGATAGTGCATAGACAACCCACCATTACTTTTGTTTCGATAAGATTTAACTTTAAACGATTAACCTTTAACTGTATTAAATACTAAATAATAAATTTTGCTTAATCAATCACATCTAACAATGAATTTTGGTCAATGAGATCACATGTCAATGTAATCAAGCACATTGAACAAACTTCATTGGTAATTATGCATAATAACCATTTAATGTGATAAATTCTCATAAATTATCCACTTTAACCGGCCTATTTGGTTATTATGCATAATAGCCGGTTGTTATGAATAATAACCGATTATCCACATTAACCGTAACATCTATACAAATGCAAAAGATGCCTTTTATTGCAAAAATATTTAAGAAATTTTTCTCCAGATAGTGGAGTTTTCCTTTTTGTAGTCCCGCTGTGTTGTTTCCGCTGTTTATATTAATAAAATTCCTCACCATCCTCTGTCGGCTCTAAACCTAATGGGTGACCTGGGCGGCGTGGGTTGTGGAAATAGAAATTTCTAGTTCCGTTTTTCAAAGACCTACAGTCATAATTCGAAAAACGATTACAAACGGGTGATATGCAATTGGAAATGGCTAGTTCCGGATTTCAAAGACCTACAGTCATAATTCCAAACGGGTGATATACAACTGGAAATGGTTAGTCCCGTTTTTCAAAGTCCTACAGTCATAATTCCAAAAACGATTCCAAACGGGTGATATACAACTTTAAAAGTCCGACATGGCGTTTCTTGATGTTCACAACCTATCTTCTTGTATACTTCCTATACGAGAAAGAAAAAATAAATGCATCGTAACCCTTTACATTTCATTACATGTTCCTTTTTTTAATTACTAAATTCATTTCAAAAATGAGTATTAGTCATGTAGCTGATCATAAATATGTAAAGGAAAAAAAATTAGCATTTTTTATTTTCAAGAAATTTGTGGTTTCACAATGAAACTAATGAACGGTAAGGAGCTATTTTTCGTCCGAATAAGTTATCATCGAAATGCAATTAAAAGTATATATTTAATTTATAAATATACGTGAATATTCATGATATTCAACCGTCATAAATTTCAATATTACTTTCCGAGATTATATTTAAAAAATATAAATTTGTGCAAGAACCCTCATCATTTTGTTTCTCTTAGAGATCAAAAGCAATTTAACTCTTGCAATGCCGATATCTTTGTGAATACTAACGGTATTGAACTGGAATTTTTATATAAGTTGGCCTATATATCTGGCTCTTAAGTTACGAAAGAAAAATTACGCTACGTTTCGCCCATGAGCAGTAAAAACAAATGCTTGATGTGTGGTTTTACTGCGAAACCAATGAACGTTAAAGTGTTAAAAGAATGTTTACAATGAACTGGCATATTTCCGTTTTCCTTTATAATATAAATAACCAATGTCCTAATCAATCTGCGGAAAATAAATTTGTTTGAATAAAGCGGATTTCCTCTTCTAAGGCGGCAGTGATCAGTCAAGGAAATAGACTTCATTTTAAAACTTTTGCAACAATGCATCCGTTTCAGCAGGAATAATGAATCAGTCATAACGGGAACTGCTACTCAGTATTTGTTATAAATAGAAAAATGCTTCCTTCAGATTAAAGAATGTTTATAAAGGTATTAAATATTAAAAAAATAATTTTTTAATTATTATGATGATAATTTATTTTGAATCTCTTCAGTCAGAGATCATTAGTTTTCAATTAATCCGATTTAAAATTAGATAAATATCTTATGTAATTTCTTAAGAAATAAATAAACTTATTTATAAATTTTTCGATTAAGAAAATTCAATTTATAAATCTGAAGATTCACAATTATTCGCAGTCTAATGAAAACGCAACATGACGGAACATTAAAAAAACATCCTCTTAAGACCACAGAAGTTAGACCATCAATTATATAGTCAAACTGTCTGGCTATATTGATTTAATAGCTTTAAAGTTTTTAAAATTTGCTTTTAATGTGAATAATTGGATCTTTATTGCATTTAATCGAGTCTCTGAAATCTTAAGATTATTTTATCCAAGATGGCTTAAGAAATTATGCGCGTAAATATGAATTATATGCTTTTGAACTGAACATGAGAAACGGGGAAATGCGGCACCAACGCTGGGGAGTTAATGTATGTATGATGGCTGATATGTATTTCTCTGTGTGTGGGATTAAAGATATGTAACGAATAAACATAGAGGGTACTGATGACATGAAGCAAAAGGTTATTGATGTCATTGCCACCGCTGATGACACTCGTGGTGTAACTAATAGTCATCATATTGAGGAATATTAAATGAATCAAATAAAAAAATTAATACCCTATTACCACAAGGCATTATACAGGTTGAACAAAAAGTCCTTAGAAACTTTAAAAATTCATAAAAACCGGAAAAATAACCGAAATAGAAAACGGTTTGCATGGTTAGCATTGTTAGGTCACGGGAATGTTTGAAGATAAGAAAAAATTAACTGAAAAAAAGAGCCTTTTTAAGACAAGAAAAAAATTAACTTGAACAAAAGACAAGGAAAAAAATAACTGAAAAAACAGCCGATAGGTGGCGCTGACGTACACAAATCAAAGAAAAGATACGTAAATAACGAACAGAATGTCACCAAATCGTTTATTACAGCAGTATGTGTTCCACATGATCACCACCACAGGGGTTAAACATTACAGGCGACTCATAAATCCAGCAACGACAAAGTCCAGGGCAATGATTGTTGATTCCTGGTTCACGTAAAACAACTTCACCAATAAAGCTTTACTCTTCGCACTCAGCATCCATGTTCACTTGTTGTCGTGGGTTAGGAGTGCAAGTTCTTATAATTATCTCATTTGCATATTTCCACCGAAGTCGATTGTACCAGCGCCATCTATCGACTGATTTTTGAGTTATTTTTCTTGTCTTAAAAAATACCGTGACCCAGCGATGCTAACCTTGCAAACCGTTTTTTACTTCGGTTATTTTTCCGGTTTCTGTGAATTTTTAAAGTTTCGGCGTACTTTCTGTTCACTCTGTGCGATATCTGAATGATGTTGATACGATATTTTGAATGCTTCACAGCATCGTTAATGCTGTGAAGCATTTAGAATGCTGTGAAAAGTAAAGATATCGTATGAATATTGCAGACCAACTTGTGTTAATAGGGTATCTATTTACTGCCCCTTTTGTAATAATTTCTTGATATTCATCTATTCATTTGTTTTCTAAATAAAATCTCCAAACTGCAACCTGTAACCTGTGTTATTTTAGAGATTAAAATAATGCAAACTTCCATTTTTTTAAAAAAGATCTGTTTCATTAACTATACTAGGGCTTCTTAAACTTTGAGACATGACTCGAAATGGGGTTGCGCAGAACATTCCCAGATAGCACGTAAGTTTGCAGCAAGTTTGATTTTGACTTGTCATGGCAAAATTTGACGCGTCAAACTTGAATCGAACTTGTAGCAAGTTCGATGTGACAAATAGCGCCACCTCCTTGCAAATCAAACTTGCTGCAATTTTGCAAAACAAGCTTCCTGCAAAGATAGCACAATAAAGAGATAATTATCTTTGTCTCTGTTTTAAAAAACATCCGATTTTTAATAGCATCTCCTAGACCGTAATTCTTTTTTATTAATTCAATAAATCAATGATAATTTGTGAAAAAAATAACTTTTTTATTAAAAAATTTTTTGAAACATTTTCCATCTTTTTACTAAATATATCACTCTCACTTTAAAGAAAACTATGTCGCCTTTTTCTTAATGTTGAAATTTTAACGTTTATAAACAAAATTAAATCTAAAAAACAGCCAGTGTTTGTTGAACAATAATGACTAGACATTTTGTCCCATTTTAAAGTAATTACTTTTAACTCTAATTTCATAATTTATTCTACTAGCAAAAAGTAGTTATTAGCGAAAATCGCTCTCTCTTTGACTTCAAATCATATTCTCAACTCAAAAAATTAATGAAATCCAGAAAATAGTTAAAAATAAATCGTATACGAATCGAATCGAACGATCTATTAGCGAAATCTATCTTCTACTGTCAGAGTTCAACTGGCTCAATGGATAGCGTCTCCGCTTCGGAACCGGGAGGTCGCGAGTTCTATCCCGGGTTGTGTTCGTGTTCTGTTTTTGCTCTAATTTGCAATGAGTTTGACACGGCAAACTTGCTGCAAGTTCGTTTCATGGTGACTTCGGAGCTTTCGTTAACTTGCTGCAAGCTTACTGCAAGCTTGCACTCTTGTCACGACAAATTTGTCGCAAACTTGCAGTCTTGTCATGACAAATTTGTGGCAAGCTTGCTGCAAACTAAAATTGCTATCTGGGTTATTTATCTCAACTTTGAAATTGTTCAACATTTGTAACCTAAAACATGTTTAAGAGATTATCTTATAAAAGAAAGACTTTAAAACTTTAAAAAATTAAATTTCAAAGATTTTTTCTTAATAACATTCATTACGAGTAAGTTTCATTTTTAACCTTAACGCCATACAAATCGTTTATCTGATGTAGATGAGGTGGTAAAAATCTTCCCTATCAAAATCCTGTATTATATCAACAAAGTTGTTAGCTTCATTCTACAAGATAAATATTGCTTCATTTATATACATTCAAACCCCGTTATAACGAACCCTCAACGGACCGACTCAGAAGTTCGTTTTAACCGAGGTTCGCTGTATCCGTATTTGCAAAAAAAAAATTGCCCTGACATGCTAAGATACTACTTCTATAATAAACTTTTTAATAACATAATATTTTCATTAGTAATTAGGGACATATAAAGTATTAAATAATTCGCTTGCCAACGTTAGCCATGGTCACTGCAAAGTTCACAGAATGACAAGCAATTAAACTAAAATTTCAGAGAAAACACGTGATTGCTCCTAGGTCATCTGACCAGAAAGTCCCCCCCCCTTTCCCTGGTTGACACCAGGCCAGGTGTCCACGGGGGGGAAGAGGGGAGATAGAAATTGTAAAGAACCTTGCCTTTGTCTCACTTACGGGGTTAACAGCGACTCTAACAAAGGTACAATAGGCGAGGAATGTGGTCTCTGGGCCAGAGTATTTCATGCAAAAGGGGTAACTCTTGTAGAAGTTCGGTTGACTTGAGAACAATTAGTAAAGCATGTCCCTTTGGGCTAGTGAAAAGTTTGAAGTTTTTGAAATTTTCAGTTCGCTATAACCGAGTCTCTAGCATTTGCTGTTCGTTGTAAACGTGCGAAAATACATTATTAACATAGGGCTTCAGTTGGAACCTTGTAAAAGGTTCGCTGTAACTGAGAGTTCGTTATATCCCGGGTTCGCTATATCACGGTTCGACTGTATTAATTTTAAGATAAATTATTTTATATTAGTAACTAAGAAATAGGGAAAGATTTTTAAGTATTTTTATATTGTTTCAGCCACTGCAAACGATTGTGTTTTTCATCTGAACTCGTTGATCCCGCGCAGAGCATCTGTGATCGGTTATGTGCATGCCATGTTTTTCCTGATGCTTCTAGAGCCAAACTGGCGATTCAGCGCTCCAAAAAAAAAGACGCCAAGTGGCGTGCGCATAACAGATAAGTAGCCAATGTACAATGTTCACAGAAGTAAGTGCCATAATGTTCACCTCAATTATTGAATTGACACGGTTTTATCTTTGCTGACATGAACTATTTTGATGTTGATCTAGACGTTCTCTTGATCGCCTAAGCCCATCTGCTTCATTTCTAACTGATCTCGTTTTAATAATTTCATCCAAAGTCTCATTTTAATGTTAGAAATATTGCGAATTCTTCATCTTAAATTCATTTTTTTTCGAGAAATGGTTATTTTACACCAGAACGAATATAGAAACAGGCTATGACTATAAAGGTATGTCTGACATGGAGAAGGCTACCGGTTTTGTTTCTTAAACAAACAATTCGTTGCCATCGGCAAAAGAGAAATTAACCAATTTTCTGTGCCATGTACGTTAGCGGTTTATATAGAGAAATTAATCAGGTTATTATTCTAAAGAGAAATCAACCTCTTTTCTGTGCCATATACGTTAGTGTTTTATATAGAGATTAATCAGGTTATTATTGTAAAGAGAAATTAACCTCTTTTCTGTGCCATGTACGTTAGCGTTTTATATAGAAAGATTAATCAGGTTATTATTGTAAACAGAAATTAACCTCTTTTCTGTGCCATGTATGTTAGCGTTTTATATAGAGAGATTAATCAGGTTATTATTGTAAACTAAGTGATTCGCATCATATAAAGGTATTAAAGTATGAATGACGTTGTATGAGTTTTGCAAAGTTTATGTAGGGTATTTTGAGTCCTATACTGTTCTAGAAGCACGTAAAATTCTCTAGTCTTTTGAGGCAAAAGAAAATAAAGCATGTTTTATCAAGTTCGTTTAAGATGCTTTAACTTATTTCTAGATTTATATAATTTCGTTATCCTATGCTTAATGTATTAGGGAGCACTTTATAAGCCGCTTTCTATTAATTCTTTCTACTTCCATATTCATTTAAAATCCAGCTGTCGAATGTAATTACTTGCTGCTGTTGAAAAACAGAATCCTCAAAGATAATTTATTCCCATGGGATCATTAAATGCTCATCCTTTATAAACACAACTTCCCTTTTTCACCCACAATGCGACTTTTAATCATAAAGTCTTCTGTTTCAGTAAGAGCCTCGTCTTTAAATTCGCCGACGAACGCGACCGGTGATTTATATGCTTGAGACATTATAAGAATAAATGTTAAAATGGATCGTTAAACACTTGATCTTTAGAACAAGACTTTAAATGGCTTCAACAACATCAAAGAGATTTTGAATGTCACGTATTCAGCTCACAATCCTTCAGAGTAAAATTTAATGATGAAATGTGAGATTTCAACTCATTTTCCATACAGATGAATAATTTCAAAGCATCACATTGTAGTAGTTCTCAAATTGTGATCTTCTGTGAATCATAAACTTCTTCGAATTTGTAATATTTCTTAGAGAATTATTATTACAATCCTTTTTTATGTTTGTTTTCAGCAATTCGATTGACATAAAACTAATTAGGAGAAACATATTTTATCGCAGTGCAGTGAAGTGCTCTAATTCAATGGTTGCAGCATAGATCTTATTATTTTTAGGATACTGACCTAATGCTACAAATATATATATACAGGGTGTTCATAAAATATTGGAACCATTTGAAAATTAATAAAAAAATCTAATAATGTTACAACAACTGTTTTTTAAAAATGAGGACGCATTTTTAAAAATTTTTTTCAGATAGGTAATGGGCTGTTACGGTGGTCTAGGTGGTCGTACATTATTGGACATCTCCCATTCTTGAGTCCCATTATCTATGAAAATATTAAAGCTAGAAGAAAAACGAAAGCATGTATTTAATTTGTTAAATCAATTGTAATTCGAAAACTGAATTAAAAAAGGAAACCATAAAATACTCATTGACTTTTGCTGATAGGTAACCATTGCGCATGTAAATTTAGTGGTGCAAATTTAGAAAGCCGTAATCTCTGTCATTTAAAAACAGGTAATCTTAATATTATTGGATTTTTTATCAATTTTTGAAATAGGTACAATAATTTATTTCCACTCAGTAATTTGACAACCAAGAATGAGTGACATCTAGGACTTAAAGTTTTTATGCCATAGTTTGTCTTATTATAAATTGAAATGAATTGTGGCAGTATTTTCCACACCATAGCTTGTCTTATTATAAATTGAAATAAATTGTGCCAGTCTTTTCCACGCCATAGCTTGTCTTATTATAAATTGAAATCAATTGTGCTAGTATTTTCCACGCCATAGCTTGTCTTATTATAAATTGAAATGAATTGTCACGATAATTTCCCTCTAAGGCTGGAGACTGAGGGATCTAGACCGCCCCCCCTTTATTTCCAAGGTTTCTTTTC
>BGPR01011158.1:28384-49727 GCA_013235015.1 Araneus ventricosus
TTTTCCACGCCATAGCTTGTCTTATTATAAATTGAAATCAATTGTGCTAGTATTTTCCACGCCATAGCTTGTCTTATTATAAATTGAAATGAATTGTCACGATAATTTCCCTCTAAGGCTGGAGACTGAGGGATCTAGACCGCCCCCCCTTTATTTCCAAGGTTTCTTTTCCCTTGTAAGTTTATGGAATTCTCTCGTTGTTTTAGTTATAATTCCTCCCTATCTTCACAGATTTAAATAATTCATAATTTATTCAAAACTAGAGCATCTGCGCTCAGTTATATGCATATCGTGATTCTTCTGACGATTCTAAAGACAGACTGGCGATTCAGTGCTCCGAGAAAATTTGAAAAGAACAAGAAGGCGCCAAGTGGTGTAAGTATAACAGAAAAGTAGCCAAATTACAATGTGCATAATAGTAATATCCATGAGGTTCACCTCAATTTGTTAATTGACACGATTTTATCTTTGTTGACTTAAAACATTTTCAGTTTGATCTAAACGTTCTCTGAATCGCCTAAGCCCATCAGCTTCATTTCTAACTGATCTCTTTTGAATCATTTCATACAAAGTTTATTATATTCTAAGATATATTGTGAAATCTACGTCTTAAACTCATTTTTTCCAGACAAGAAGTTATTATATATCACAACGAATATAGTAACAGGCTATGAGAATGAAGTTATACCTAACATGGAGGAGGCTACCGGTTTTGTTTTGTAAACAAACAGATCATTGCCATCGACAAAAAAGAAATAAACCTCTTTTCTGTGCCACGTACATTAGCGTTTAATATACATAGATTATTTTCACACAGATTTAATCATCTTTCACCACACATTTAGTTTATTCATAATTTATTCAAAATTATTTTTAAAAAACTGGTTGCCAGTTCTGATAAAGCTAATGATAACAACGTTCGAAAATAATTGAGGAGTGAAATGAACGTTGTCAAAAGTATTTTGAAGTCAAAAAGGATCAATCTGAGGAGAAAGTAAATAATACCGATCTTCTAACTGAAATTTATCTATTATGGATTTATTTAGGATGCTTTATGATGACCGTGGTAAATAATATTTTGAGCCTTAAGCTGGCATTCACCACAACACTGTTATTTTTTTCCATTTGGACCAACGACCGGTTTGCTTTCCACCCATTCAAGTCGATAGATTTAGGGGTCTATTCTGGTACCCCCGGTTGGGTTGGGTTCCGTTGTTAACGTGCGGAACCCAACCCAACCGGGGGTACCAGAATAGACCCCTAAGGCGGGTCATTCAGAGATGCTCAAAACGCACTACTCCACTTCGATCTCCCCTACTCCTCCTCCCGCGCACCCTCCCCTCCCCCACACGGGGGATATTTGCTTTTTGGGGAGAGTACCCTGTCCTCCCAGCCGTAATTTCTCCAGTCTGACTCCCACGCATATTCCCTTCCCGAAAGCTCCCCATCACACGCAAGTGATTTATCGCCCACCTCGAAGGATCATATTTAACTTTTATAGCCTAATGGGATGAATGGAAAACCAACTATGTTGGAAGTCCAATTTCTCCCTCAGTCTAAGCCAATTATCATCGGGATTTCACATTGACAAAAGGGTTTGGCATCTGTGTTCCAAAACAGTGCATTGGAACACTTGTGAATGTCCCTCTTTAAATATTTTCGCAAAACTCTGCTATGTCTGATGTTTGCGAAACGCAAATTTTCTCCGAAAGAATTTAAACATACGATTCGACAAAATACATCAAAACGATTCAAACAAAAATCTGTCTGAAAAAGGATTTCTTTTATTACCATTCAAATAAATAATCCGTTTAGAGATAAAAACGGATTTCGAAACAATTCGCCACCCACACAACCTGGTTGAGATAGAAAAAAGAAATCGTATTGATTTAATACGCTTTGAAGACCAACGAAATTGAATTACATTCGGATTAGTTAAAAAAGGAACGCTATAAAAAAATTTATCTCTTTTCAGTTAATAACAAGAGGATTACAGGCAAAAGCACATTCGAAAAATTAATACTACTTTTTATGGTCGCGTTAGAATGTCCGGCATTTATTTGATTACGGATTTGCCGGATTAAATTTACTAGCGAGAAATAAAAGAGGTTCATTTAATAGAAATAGTAATTCGAAGAAATAACATTAATTCTTAGATGGGAGACCATTTTAAAGAGGATTGGTAACGGGAATCAAATTAAGAAAATTGCTTCTCTGTGCTTCAAACGTCGAAAGTTATTACTTGAGATTTTATTGTGCAAATCTTATTGTCAGAAAGGAGTTATCTTTCAAGTTGTGCAAGAATGGCATGATTTCAGTTTTGTAATTTCCCATTTAACAAATACAATTCCTAATTTATTGATAAAAATTATAAGGAAAAGCGGCAACTGTTTGTAAAAAGAAGTACAACTAAGTTAAAAAAACATGTCGCTTTCTTAAACAATTTAACAAATTAATCCAAAAAACTTTTTTGCTAAAAGAAATTGTTAATCTAATTGCAAATCGTAACTTATCTTTGGAGTCTGATAGCAAACTATTGTCTATTTATGTAGTTTGAAGACAAATACTACTTTAAAGGATACTTAATTGAAACTATGACACTTGATATTGTTACGAATTTCTAATGCTGTTTTTCTGCAATGTTAGTCTTGTGGTTGGAAGTTATCATTTTACAGACATTCGTATTGGAGGCCAAGGGTTGACTACAAAATGAAGGTTCTCGAATATTTACAGAATTATGTCCTATCTCTACTAGGAACGGAGATATGTAGAACATTCGACAGAATTCTATACGACGTTACACCCTGTCGGAAAGGGAATAAATACCGAGCTTAAAAACAATCATCTAAAAAAATTTGAATAAATTTATAAAATAAAAAAACTAACTTAAACTTTAAACAAAAACAACAACAAAAAATTTTTTAACAATAAAATTTAGATGGTAAAATTTAAACAATGTTTAAATCGCGCACAATTGCAGCTGCAAACAAAAACAAAGAAGAATGGAAATCAATGTCATTCAAAGAAAGCCAAAACACAGAAATAAACTTAGACGGTATCGGAAAAAAAATTAACAAGGAATTCATTCTAGTCCATTTTTTCAAGGTCTAAGGACTTTATTCGAAATGAATTCAAAATAATAAGTGGGAAATTTTTCTGTAAGAAGCTTGCATTACGCCAAACATATTCATCAAACATAAAAAGTTGTGGATTAAAAGTTTTTTCAGATATTTATGTCAATATCAGTAAGGGTAAAAGCATAACAGAACGGAAAATTATAAAAATTAAAGCATCTGGATTTAAAATTATTTATAAATAAAGTGGAAAAATAAGTGATAAGCACATCCTGAATTATTGTTTCTTTTGATTTTATGTGTTGATTATTTTCAATCCAAAGCTCGTTTATATTCTTACAAAGCTTCCAAACCTTCTCCAACTATGATGCTATTTTGTCGAAAAAACTTTACATGTTTTCTCTCTCGATCCAAAATGCATCGCGTCTGTTTCAATCTTCGCAATCGTTTCGAACTCTTTCTTTTCAATTCGTTTCTACTCTTTGCTTGCGTTCATGCATTATGGATTAGGGGAATTCCGAACACTTTGAAAGCCTCCCGGTTGTGAGCAACAAAACCAACTTTAAGAACATGGAGCTCCATGTTCCTCCTCTTTGTTTGTAGGGTTACCGCTTGAGTTAGCTTTAGGTTAGATAGAAATAATTTTTCAATTCGGTTAGTCAGGGTTAGAAAATCGTTATATAAACGACTTCTCTTTGCTGCTAACTCTGCACCTGATTTTACAAAAGTTTTCAGAAAATAGTTAAACTAGTCCTCTTGACTCATAACACTGCACTTGATTCTATAGAAGTTTATGTATAAATTTGTTGACGGTATGGATTTCAGAAATTTAGTTTAAACTTTTGCGACATGTGAGTTAAACAGGCATGTTGAGACTAATTTTGTAACATATCACCTTCTAACTCATTATTATTCCTAGTCTTGCTTTCTTTGTCCACAAAAAAGCATTCTTGAATTTTCTCCATTATGCTGCACAAGAAGGTTAAAATATGCCCCAGAAACAAAATGTTTACAGATCTAGGCAGCAGTTATAATAACTTCTTGTAAAACTAATGAATAAAAATTGGAGGCTTTCGTTTCAAGCATTTTCCTTTCTTGGAATATTAGCTTTCCAATTTCAAACCACGTGCAATATTTCTTTTGCCTTTATTCCTGTAAAATAGCATACAAGAAAAGGCAAACATCAATAGTCGAGAAATTTTTATATAGTGGCGTACAATATTAAACCTTTGCGATCGTATCTCTATTCTGAGCTACCAAAGCTTTCTTACCGTTCCAGTCGTATGTCTGCTCTCAACCACCACAGCTTTCTTTCCGTTCCAGTCGTATGTCTGCTCTAGCCACCACAGCTTTCTTACCGTTCCAATCGTATGTCTGCTCTCAGCCACTAAAGCTTTCTAACCGTTCCAGTCATATATCTGCTCTCAGCCACCATAGCTTTCTTACCGTTCCAGTCGTGTATTTAATCATGAAATACCAAGCGTCTTACACAGGTTCCAGTCGTATGTCTGCTCTCAACCACCACAGCTTTCTTACCGTTCCAGTCGTATGTCTGCTCTCACCAGCTTTCCTCTACCGTTCCACGTCATATATCTGCTCTCGCGCCACTCTGAGCTTTGCACGTTCTCGTGTCATAGTCTGCTCTCGCCACCTGAGCTTTCTGCACCGTTCCGGTCATTGTCTGCTCTCGTACCATGGCTCTTGCCGTTCCGGTCGACGTAATATATGCTCCGGCCCGCCACGAAACAGGCTTGCAAGGTTCCAATCGTATGTCTGCTCTCAGCCACTAAAGCTTTCTAACAGGATGCCAGTCATAAGTCTGCGCCCAGCCACCACAGCTTTCTTACCGTTCCAGTCGTATATCTGCTCTCAGCCACCACAGCTTTCTTACCGTTCCAGTCGTATGTTTGCTCTCAGACACCACAAGAGAAAACCAAACTGATATTATATTATACTAAATCGACAAGTTTCAGAGATGCATAGAATTGTAAATAATATTTTACAAATCGCGTTTAAGAGCAATTTCGCTTTTTCGCTTCATAATATATTTTTAAAATAATACTATAAAATTGCAAAAAGAATATTACCAAAAGAAGTGTACCGTAAGATTGAAAATAGCATATTGAGGACGGAAGACGCCAAGCTAATTTGTTTTGTGACACATATTCTCGAAAACCAGATCTTCATATTAGAGACTGCTTTGAAAGATGCCACACGATGGAGAAGTATAAAATATAATTTTTACATAAAATAGAAACATATTATTATGTTACACACATCGAAAGTGTAAAAATGAATTATTAAATTTTGTTCTCCTTCATAATATTACATATTAATATTCGTTCAACGAAAATTAATTCCGACCCGAATGACACCTATGTACAAAAGGTGTTTGCACATTTTTAGAAGGAATTCGTTTCGCTCTAGCGAAAATTCGGTATCTTGGAAAAATTTATTTTCACCAAAATTACATTTTTGATACAAGTTATCATTTTCAAAATAAAATTTTTGTTTACATGCAAAATGGCGCTTTTAAAGAAGCGAAGGATGGCAGGTTATGTTTTTGCTCTTTCCAAAGAGAGTCTTCCAAAGAGAGTAATCTTATTTAGTTATTCAAAGACTCTGTGAATTCCATGGTTTCTTGATATCTAAAGCCACAATAGGTAATAGTTTTAATAAGAAAGGAAAAATATCTTCCAAGTTTGGTTTCAAGTGGGAAAATTGTTCCAAATACGTATCCGAGGAAAAAACGCAGTTCTTCGAATATTGCAAAGGTGAGATCTTTAATGTTAAAAAAATCCTCCAAGTCAAAACTTTGTTGCAAAATAATTAAAATACTCTGTATCAACTGTAAATAAAATTATTAGCACTTATTTGAATCCCAAAAAGGTAAAGAATATCATTCTCATAGTCTTTCTCCACGTCATATCGCTAAACGCAGAACACGCCACAGAATTTTTTATAAAAAGCATTTATCCGGACAAAAATGGAAAAAAATGTTGTAACAATAGATGAAGCTTGAGTCTATTTAAATAACTACAAAAAAATTCATTATCATCAAAGAGGAGAAAAAAATCTTAAAACATGGTTCAAAAATTTAAAAAAAGTTTTCCTAAGTAAATAATGATTGTTGCTGATTTTTCACATAGGGCAAAATAAAAGTAAAGAGAGTGGATAGAAATGTTAAGATTAACTCCACATGCTATCAGGAGCATATTTTATCTACATTCTTCAAATATGAAAATATCATCTCTTTACCCACAATCCCATTAAGACTATAACCTTCACTGTTATTCCTGGTAAATAGTTCTGTACCAACCATGAGTTTTTGAGCTTTTGGACTTTAAAAAACCAACCATATTATCCAAACGTCGATCTACAAACTTTTTTGGACTTTGGAAAGCTTTTCAAGAGAAATGGATAAAATAACTATTCCGATACAACAAAAATCATTATTGTCATGGAAGAATATTACATTATTGTCAATGTAGAAAGATAGTTAAGAATATGGGCTATCAAACTGAACATTTCAAACACAAAAAATATGTGAAATAGTTCTTAAAATACCATAAAAATCGTTTTAAAAATGTGCAAACCCCATCTGTATAAACTTAATACGACCGCAAAGGGTTGAGAATGCCAGAGAATACCATATTCGTATCCAGCATTAAATTGTATCCTAAAATTCGTCTATTGTCTTCAGAACCCAAGGAATTATTCAGTTTTACCTTTCTTAGATACTTTAGTCGCTGCATCATCTGAATAGAATTTGCATTCCATTGAAAGTAGTCCGGAAAACTCGATTGCTGACAAAAATACCTTGTTCAATTCAGTCGCTACACTCTACCTTGGAAAAGTTCTGGCCCAACATTCGGAATTGTCTTTCGGCAGAGATCGGTCGCTTTAATTAACTGGTAATGAAGGAACTGGAGAGTCCCTAACTGTACCCGCAATGAAATGGCGCGGGGTGATTCGGGGGGGTGGCGATATGACTATTGTGTTTCCTTCAAAAGGCTGACTGGATATTAATTAGGCGAAGAGTTGCGTGGTTTATGGAATTCATAAGCCTTGATTTTTCCATTATGCGAGTATAAAAGCAAAGTAGCTGCAAATTTGTAATAATAATTGCCATTATCTCTGCTAGTCAGAAAGAAAAATTGGCTATTGTTGTCCAGATATTTTAGAGTTCTAATCTTTTCTGTAATAGCTGTAGCACAAGAAGCTTTATTATATTGTTATAATATCTCTAAGATAATGCATCGCATTAAGAATATCAAACAACCCAGTGGAGATATCATATAATATCTTGTTATAACAGGTGATGGTGTGCTAGAAGAATTTTTTTTCTTCTTCTACTGTGTAGAGCAAAGCTCATAGAAGCCAGTTTAGTTTAGTTTAGTTTAGTTTGCCTGTAATCACCCTGTAACTAGTATTACTCCTCTAGATTTGTTGCTAATAGGTGAAAACAAGAAAAGACAAGTTTTCTGTGTTGGCGAATTTTTTTGGAGCGCTGAATCGCCATCTTGGCTCAAATTCCTTCTTGGCGACAGTTAATGCGCGCTGTATTTTTGGTTAGCTGAAGCATCAGGAGCCAGAATGCGAAAATTTGGTCAAAAATGTTTTGTGTGTATATAACAGAGCGGATGCTCTGTGAGGGATCAGTTAGTTTTTTTTAATAAGGGTACTCACCTTTGTACTCACCCTGAATAACGCCGCAGTCATATAATAAATACAACTGCTCAAAATCAACAAAACACGTAGCCAAACACCCCAAAACTGAACAAAAACGCTTTCTTCTTATTATTATTATTTTACATTCAAATGATGCTCAAAATGTAGATAACGTGTAAGATGTTAATGACAGGCACATAAACAAAATAATGGAGATGCATGGTTTGGTGACATGCTCAGTTACGATTATCGTGTGCCTGTGACGTCATTTGAATGGCCTCATTAAAATGGTAAATGTTTCCCTTTTACCATTCCATCAAGTGAGTTCATGGACAATAATTTTTTTATAAAATTAATTCGGAATTCCAGCAACATATTGAAATTGTAACGAAATTAAGAGGATTAAAGATATAACGCTGTTATTTTTAATTAATTTTCAAAAATTGTCTGCTAATAAGATAGTATTCATGCCAAAAAAAATCAAAACTGTTATCATTAATTGTCATCTAATCGGCACAAAATGAGAACATTCTTACTCCGCTTACTAAAAACAAACGGTATTAAAATATCTTTAATACCTTCATTAAAATGTCTTTAGTGAAAACGGAACATTGAGGAAGCTTATCCTGGAGAAAATTAAGCCTTTAAATGTGAAATTAGGGCGGATTTTCGAGTGCTTTCTAATCCTCTAAATATAATCTAAGCTTCTTAAGGTTGCTCAAGGACACGTGCTAAAAGAAGACTAAAAAGCATTAAATAATTGTTTCTGATGAGCATTAATTAAAACATTTAAATGGCTGTTGTAGTTAAGTTAGGTTTAGGAATGGCATCTATTAACAAGAAAGTATTAGCAAAAGATCCGGAAATTCACTAATATTTTTTTAAATATGTGATTGTGTTACTTCTGGTAGTAAAATCATTCCTAAAGCTTCATTGGCTAATGTGCTCGTGAATGTGGTATGGCTAGTTTTCAATTCGCATGAAGTTTCCTCGCGTTTTAAACAACACAATCTTACTTGTATTTGAATGTTTCCCTTAAGAACAATGCAAATATTGAACAAAGAAATCCCTTTATCTTCGAGAATGGCCTTGTACAAATATTGTGTCCCTAACGTTTGGTATTTTAGTTTCTACCTCAATATTCATTGTAGAAATCCCCAATTACAATTGGCTCAGAAGAACCCCGGGAATTCGAACTAATTGGGGCTGATCTTTGCTTGGATTCCGAGGAATTTGGATTATTCGGAAAATTCGGTAAAATACTCTTGATATACCAAATGCAATAGAGTATTGAGTCAAGGTGCTCTGTGAAGGCCTACGGAAAGAGCACGCAGCAATTCGTACAGTGGCAAACAAGTTGAGGTTAAAAAGAAGATATCTGGTTTTATTTCTACTAATTAAGGTGCTGTATTCATTCTTAAAGTCCAATTTTAAGTTAGGAACTTCTTTTAAGTTAGGAATAAACTTTAGCTTTGTTCTTGACTTGTAATTCTTATTTTACTTTCATTTTTCATTAAATATTTTCAGAAAATTAAAAAAGATGTTCGCCTATGATGACACCTATGATGTTGTATCATAGGTGCGATAACAAAATTTATTATTAATAATTAATAATTGAGTAGGTAGGTATAAAGAAACGACAGACTTTATCTTCCAGTCTCTTGAGGAATTCTACCATATCAGGAAATGCAACTTCTGCTAATCCTTTGGCCATCGACTGTTTTCACAGCCAACCCTACTGCGCATTGTGTGCTTGCTGGCTATCATCTGTCAAGCAGTTGTTGTTCCAACAAGGTGCTTTGTGTCAACTGTTTTTTTACAACTCCGAAAATGGCAAAAACTGTCCTACAACCCACTCAGATAAAGTCAGTCTTTGTCCACTATACTTAGAAGAAATAGCAACATACAAGAAATCCAGGGACTACAGTTTGTAATCTACGTCTTCCAATCTCTTGAAGAATTCTACCATATCAATGCAACTTCTGCTCATCTTTTGACCATACGACCAAAGACTGTTTACACAACCAATCCTCCTGCGCATTGTGTGTTTGCTGGCTATCATCTGTCAAGCAGTTATTGTTCCAACAAGGTGCTTTGTGTCAACTGTTTTTCTTACAACCACGAAAATGGCAAAAACTATCCTACAACCCACTCAGATAAAGCCAGAATTTGTTCGCTATACTTAGAAGAAATAACAACATACAAGAAATCCAGAGAGTGCAGTTTGTAATCTGCATGTTTCATAATGTCCTAGTATGCTTAAAGACTGAACTATTTAAATTGCATATAGATATGCTGCAGTATTAACGGATGGCAATGATCTATCAGTCTAACGAATGTATAAACAATTTACCTTTTTCAGATTTGATAGGAATTCCTATTAAAAGCAAAGGTTATTATTTAAGTAAAACTCTTTATAATATTGTGTATTTCTTATAAATACTCATGGAAATGTTTGGTGGTTCTACTTTTCCGTTTTCAAATACATCAAATAGACCGAACTACTGATTATTTCAAGATGCCAAGACTAGCACTTTTTGACGATATTACTCCGGAAAGGGGTGACTGGCAATGAGTAAGATCAGCTCATTTCCGGAGTATTTTGTTAGTTCATGCAAAGTAAAATGTAGATATCTCCCCCACCATTTCTCACTTCACCCCTATAATGCGGCCTGGCGCATGCGCAAAAGCTTGGAGAGTTTCAGAATCCCAAAATCATCTGTATTAATGGTCTATCTTATTATAACTCCTGCACCAAACTATGACATTCTATGAAATTAAAGATGCACGCACAATAGATTTTATTACTGAACGAATGCATCAAAATATAACTTATAAAAATTTGCATATCTGAAAATGAAGATAAGGATATTATCAGGTAACTACATAAATGATTGATAAATTTGCTGTTTCAGGATAGTATTTGTAACATTTTCTTGATTCCATCTCCTTTTTGCAAGGTTACAATTTCAGCTACCTTTTGAGTTCTAATTAAATTCAGCTCATTCATATATTTTTCTTCCTTTATTATTTATGTAATTTTTCTTATTATAATTACTATATTATTCTCTTCTTTATATTCTGTAACGATCTATAATAACATAAATCAAAATTGTAAAACACAATTGTTAAAATATCTAAGGGTTTTTTTTGGGGGGGGGGGATTCAATAAAATTTCACTGACAGGGAGCCCTACTGGCTCCGAGTTCGGGGGTATTAAAATTAAAGTATCTTGAAGAGGTAGAAAAAACTCTTTAGTTTAGTTTTTTTTAAATCTGTATTTAATAGCACATTAGATTCCATCAACTATAATGCAAAGAATAAACTGTATGAATTAAATTTCATATTCTTGAATTTTTTTCGACTAATTTCTAACACCAAGCTTTCAATTTCGATGTCGCTTTCGTCACTTAAATCTATGTTTCAAGTTTTAATAGTATTGACATCTTACCTAGATTACAAGTGAAAATTTTAAGACACAGATATGGATGAAACAATACTGCAGCATGGATTTATATACATCTCAAAATATGCTAGTAAGAAATTGCAACCTATAGAAAAACAATCATACATAACAAAAATAATAATTTTAAAGACAAACTGTTGGTTCTCCGTATCTTTGCAAAAAACTTATTGAAATATAAAATCTACACTTGCCTGCTCTCATAAAAATAAGACCCCAATATCTACCAAAATATCACTCATTTTCAATGGGTATATTCTAAAATATTGTTAAATTCGTTGATTTTTTCAATAGGAATTTGGTGTTCCTTTACTGGGCTTCTGAAAGCTAAAGAAGCAACAGTTCAGACACTCGTATTTTTTTAAATCTTTGATGCACTTAAAAAAATAACGTATTTCTTTTCTTTTTATGTAATAAGTATGCTACAAATGTTTATTAAAAATATTCGATGTAAATTTATTCTTTTCGAAAGGGGGTAAGTGTTAAATAAAGATAGAGATGTGGATTTGTGTGAAATAAAATGACTATTAAGGAATCCGTCATTTTATAGGACAATACAATTTTTAAATCCAAACATAGACCGTTTTTCCTTCAATAACACAAGCTATTTAAAGCACAAAATGAAGCTACAACAGAAGAACCTCATTCTTCGATGCGATAATTGATTTCTCTAAGCCCTCTGAAGCAAACCTATTCATTTTCAAAATAATCAACACCTGCCGCAATTAATTATGCTGTTTTGAAAGCCTTTCCAGCACATTAAGAAACAGCTGCTATGAAAAAAATGACCACAAAATGGCGAAGAATGCTAATAATAGAATTTCTCTCTTCATTATTACGACACCACAGCGCATGCGCCAGTTTCTACAGTTGATTAATTCTCCAAATAAGCAATAAAAACACGGTTATGTGCTATCAATATAGTTTTTTTCGCCTGCATGCCTTTTTCAACTTCTACGGAAGATATAAATTAGAAGATTTAACGCAGTATGATTTCTAGCGAAGCAGTTTAATGGTTCTCTTAGGCTTTCATTTCTATATGGCAGTCCTAAAACTTTATTCCCACAAGAAAAGAGGAGAGGAATTCCTGCTTTATATTGCCTCTTCAGACGGGATATTTCTATTTTTATGATAAAGGGAATGGAGCTGGCTTATCATGTCCATGATAAACAAGGAAAATAAGATATATAACAAAACACTAATGTTTACTTAAGTAAATTGAGGATTTGACTGATGCTCTTGCAGTTTCCAAGCATTTGGAACCTTAAGAAAAGTTAAAATCAAAAGTATTGGGATATCTGGTGTGCATTTATGTTTGTAATCATATTTCCATTAGTGGTAAACTTTTTATTATCGTCAGTTCAATTATAAACAAGCCATTCATTGAAAATAAATATCAGTTCTGTCATTCCATGAAAGGGACGCCTTTTTCAAATAGTGGTATATTAAAATACAGGATATCCGAGAATTGTTGGTCACATTTCAAAAATTAATAAAAAAATAATTAATGTTACAACTACGGTTTTTTAAAAATGATAGCGCATTTTAAATAGGTTTTTTTTTAAGATAAGTAACGCGTCGTTGCGGTGTTGTAGGTGGTAGAAAATTACTGGAAATCGCCCATTTTGAGAGGTATTATCTGCGAAACTATTAAAGCTTGAAGAAAATTAAAAGCATCTATATATAGGAAAGTTTACGCTCTTTAACCGCTTAACTTAACAGCCCGAGAATACTCGTGCATCGAATTACCGAAATTTTAGTCTTATAAACTAAAATTGAATCTTTAATTAGCTTTATAATTTGACACAAAAAATATGTAAGATCCATAAACATCTTAAGTATCCTATGCCTTCTTAGATGAATGAAAACGACAGCCCCTTTCCAAAACAGGAGGGGTCATCTTATTAGATAGCAAAGAAAATTATTAAGATAAGTGGTTAATTTGTTAAATCAATTGTAATTCGAAAACTGACGAGTTTTCGAGATATTCAAGAAAAAGGAAACCAGAAAGCGCTCATCGGCTTCTGCTTATCGGTAGCCATTGCAAATGGAAATCCCTCGCTGTAGCAAATTTAGAACGTCCTAATAGTACACCACTTGTCTGAAAAAGCTTTCTAAAATGCGCTCTCATTTAAAAGAAAAACCGTAGTTGTAACGTTCTTAGTTTTTTTTAATTAATTTTTGAAATATGTCTAACAATTCTCGGACACCCTGTAAATTTCCGATAGAGAATAATTTAAGAAAAGAAATTCGTGTAGCTTATTGGATGACGTTTTTCTTTTTTGATAATTAATTTTATTTATTAATAATTAATTACCAATTCAAGACACTTCGTTATGGTTTGATATAAGAAATTGGAACATATAGGTTTCTATTTCGTAGAAAAATTTGGTGAGAAACTTATGCAGTTTTAAAATGACATTTAAAAATTGACAAATTTGTCGGATATTATACTTCCCACGGCCTTAGAAGAGGTTGAAAAAGGAATGAAACCGTTATTTTAACAGACGTTTAAAATCTTATTCAATTAGCTGTTCGTTTTTCAAATATTTTGTTTGGTTGCTATGCTTTTTCTCGGATTAATCTGAGCATGAAAACTTTTACGGATCCTTCTACTTTTTTTTACCACCCCCCACGCGAAATAAAAAAATTAGCAACAAAAATTCTTAAACTATATGAACACTCATTTGTGTAAATTGTTAGGTTTCTTTTAAATGTCTGGATGGTGAAAGAAACTATGTTCATTTTATTTGTGGAATTGTTAGTTTGAACAGTTGAGAGTTTCTTTCCTTTCTTTATTCAGTTGTAAAATCTGTCGTCAGTGCACACATTGTAAACTGATATCTTCTTTGAATTTCTGATAACATGCCATTTAAGAAAATCTTCTTTTAAATGGTAATGGGTCACGCCTACATCGTTGTGAAAGGTAACTGAAAAATGACGACCAATCGTAATGAAGTTACATGAAAACTCCAATTGTCTGATTCATGTATATATGAGTATATTAGAATTTTTCTTGCGCGATGTACTGCTGGTTAAAAATCACTTGGTGAAATTGCTTGGTTCAGTTTCTCTATTAATTCTGAGATGAACAGTTGAGAGTTTCTTTCTTTTCTTTATTCAGTTGTAAAATCTGTCGTCAGTGCGCACATTGTAAACTGATATATTCTTTGAATTTCTGATAACATGAATTTTAAGAAAATCTTCTTTTAAATGGTAATGGGTCACGCCTACATCGTTGCGAAAGGCAACTGAAAAAAGACCACCAATCGTAATGAAGTTTCATGGAGACTTCAATTGACTGATATTTGAGTGTATTAGAATTTTTCTTGCGCGATGCACTGTTGGTTAAAAGTCACTTGATGAAATTGCTTGGTTCAGTTTATCTATGAAAAAAGTATGAAAAATTAACTCTTTGATGAGAAAATTGGAATAAATACGTCTTTGCTCTTCCTTAAATTTGTCTTCTTCTTTTTTCTAAGCAGTATTTTTTTTCAAACTACAGTATGAAAGACGGATTTTTTTTGTACACTATTTTCTTTAAAATTTTCAGATATACATTTGAAAATTGTTTATACGATTCGCAATGTTTCTACAGAATGAATCCCTTGGTTTCCGAAAAATTTAATTATGAATGCCCATTTAAAGTGATTTCGTTAACTACACTTCGAATTAATCAGATATTTATTCGAAATCCTTTAAGCCAGTTAATTTGAACAGAAGGTCATCCGATGGATCCAATTATCTAAAAGTCATCTTTCACTTAAGCACAGCGTTAAATGTGCCTCAAACGATTACACACTATTATCCAATTAAATATTATTATCAATTACATTTAATCATTCGCTTGGAAAATCTACGAGATATTTTAATAATTCAATAGTTATCTCAAGTTAATTTAAATTAATTTAAATTCAAAATAAAATAATTTATTGAAGAATAGGTGCATTAGCTATACAAATATTTCTTTTGTTAAGGCTCCCGAAAAAACGAGAAATTTACCTATAAGATTTGGCAACATCTGCAGAAAACGATAGATCATGGATTTCCCTTTCCAAACATTAATATCTTATTGTATAAAGCTACCGAATGGCAAGTGTATATCTCAAAGCAAGCCCCCCTGGGCTGAACTGAACTGAATACTATTGAATTTGGCAAGAAAAGAGATACAGAAATAAAAAATGGCTATTAACGTTATGAAAAATAATTTGCTCCCTAGCAATGGCAAAGACCTAAATTATTTGGTACAGCATCTTTAAAAAAAGAGAGTGTGAATTAAATATTTTAAAAACTTCTAAATCTGAATTTATTTTAACTACGAATACCCAATAAAAAACAAAATATTTTTAATCCTGAAACTTTTTTTCCTTTTGTCTAACTTTTCAACTGTTGACACGATTATAGCGAACTTGGCAACAAATTTATTACACTCAACCACAAATGTTTTTTGCTATGATGCACAGTGATCTCAATGCAGTGAGCGATGCGATCAGGGGTTGTATAGCAAACCTGGGAGCTTCTGGGGGTTGGCGAGCATTAGTAAGTAGGGGGTAGAGCTCCCTAGTTATAAAAAAAGAATTTGGCGATGAATTTTGAAAATCTATGGAAATAATAAAAAAATGAAATAAATTTGTATTCTAATTACTTGGATTTAAAGTATTCCAGTTTTAAGTTACGACAGAGAAATGAGCGAATTTTAAAACAATAGCAGTTCAGTTAGATAGATAAATATTCCGTTTTCAAGCTACATGAGACCTGTTTTCGATAGGACATTATTACTTTGAACCTTGGTCAGATAAAGAGGACGACAACTCAGCAGTCAGCCCACACTCGAGACTTCCCATCCACGTCCAATATAAGAACGTTTGACTCATGATAGCAAATTTAACTAGTATCCAGTCTACATATACGGTACCTCTTCTACGGAATTGGATCTCAAACCTGCGATCTTCGGATCTGAAGCCGAGAACTTACCACCAGCCACCGTGGCCCAGAAAACGATACCAGAGACACATATCTATTTACAACCATATAAAACAAGCATGGAAAGAAAGCGAAATATTTGCTGTTGGTGAAAAATATTTGGAAATAGCGTGCACAACTCCATATAATGGCGCAAAATATCTAGCTATTTGATAATTAAGCTTCTTATAAAATCTAACTGTATTCTCTGGTGTGCTCTCAGCCTCATTTTTAATTCCATTACTCTTCTTCGCAACACTCCGTATTACAGGGTGATTTAAAATTCAACGTATAAACAGTTAGGACAGGTAAGAAACAAAAAGAATATCATAGTAGAGTATGTCCGGAAAAGTTAACCTGAGAATAGAATCTATGCACCGTGCATAACTCTGTATGAAACATGCATAACACTGTATGAAACATGCATAACTTTGTACGCAGAGGACTTGCGAGGCCTTGAAACCTTCATAACTCTAAATGCAGAGGACTTACGAGGCCTTGAAACATGCATAACTCTGTATGCAGAGAGAGAACTTGCGAGGCCTTGAAACATGCATGACTTTGTATGCAGAGAGAGGACTTGCGAGGCCTTGAAACATGCATAAGTCTGTATGCAGAGGATTTGCGAGTTCTTGAAACAAATTTCTTATAAAAAATAATCTTTTTATGCTATTTATTGCACTGCACAAATTATTAATACTAAAGGAACAAATGTAAAAGATAATTAATAATTAAATTAATTTTAAAAAAGGGAATTTTTCAATCACACAAAAAGTGGTTAAATAAATCAAATAACAAAAATAATTGCTTCATAAATACAATCTGGTATTCAAGTTGCTAAAAGAACTTTCTGCAGATGCGAAGGTAATTGATAATTTCAACATAATTTTAGAACAGAAGAGAAATTGGGATAAATTTTAAATAAATATTACAATGTTTGTGACATTGCGTATTTTAAGCCAAAACTTGACGAAAATTTTTTATTTCGTTAAATAAATCAATGCAATTTATTTTCGTTTTGCAAAATTTGGCAGCAGCGCGGGGCCTTGTAAGTTCGTAGAGTTCGAAACTCCCTCTGGCCGGCCCTGTCTGTATGGTAAGAACTTGCGTCAGAACAATAGAACCCCGAGAATCCGAACTAATTGGGGCTGAATTTCGTTCGGATGCCGGGGAATTCGGATTATTCGGGAAATTCGGTGAAACACTATTGATATATACCAAATACAGTAGAGTGTTGAATCCGGGCGCTCTATAGAGCAGTAAGGAGTATAGGGCAGTATAGGAGAGAGTTAGAAGAAGATATCTGAGTTTGTTCTACTAATTAAGGTGTTGCATTCATTCTTAAAGACCAATTCGAATACTTCTTTTAAGTTAGAAATAAACATTAGCTTTGTTTCTGATTCATAATTGTTATTTTCCCTTCATTTTTCAATAAAATGTTTTTCAGAAAATTAAATTAAGATGTTCGGATTATCCAAAATTTCAGATTCCCGGGATTCTACTGTATTTGTGAAACTGGAAGAGTGCACTAACCGTCCAAATGTAAAGAATCACCGAATAAAGAGCTTTCACCCGTTATTAGCTTGTCATTTCGTTTTCGCACGTATACTCTAGCTCATCAGGGTGCTCTTTCGGGTTATACATCCCATGTGGCAAATTATGTTTCGTTCTTTCTGCACCCGTTAATAATTTGTATGCTGAATTTAACAACAGCAATCGTAAATGAACAATTTCTTAAGGCCCTTAATTCATTCGCATTCTGTACAAATGACGGTGGTGTAGTGGTAAAGTCTCCGCTTCGAGGCCGAAGGGTACAAGACTCGATTCTACTGAAAATCCGCCGTTGTTGTTGATGATTCCCGAAGATCAGCAGATCTACATCAGGTCCATGAGCCTGTGTACCCTGAAGAAATCCAAAGGCAATAGAGGATTAGGAACAAGATCCTGTTGGGAAAGCCCCAGGCATGCAAGAATATGATCAGGTGTGGCTTGTTCTGAAGTACATTTTGGGCAGATCTCAAAACACTTAGAATTATCAGAGAAAGTCAAACTTCTGATATGTCCACTAAGGAAGCGAGTAAGAGTTGTTTGGTCGCGTCTGCTACAGTCAACTGATAGACAGCCACCTGGTCTAGAACCCTGATACTAGTGATGCTCCGGTGGAATGAGCCAGATAGTTTTATTCCTGCTTTTAGCTCTAGGGGACAGCTCCAAGTAGGTGAGAGGTGCAGAAGGCACTGAAGCATCATCAACACCTGCTTTAGCAATACGCCTTAAGTGTGCCTGTTGCGCGTTTAATCGTACTTACTGGTGTGATGCGGAAGTTTGTAGATGGGGTGCCAGCTCAGGTGTGGTCCTCGTCATCTGACCTTGTTTCAAAGTTACGAGGTCCTCCCAAAATAGCCCTCATGTTGTTTCAAAACGGGACGTTAATATAACTAAGCTAAACTTCTTGCTGTGGGAATTATTCCATAAAAAACTACTCCCTTCTTAAATAATCTTTAAACTCGTTAGATGTGAATTGTACGTTTATTATATTAAAAATGCTATGTACTGGTTGTTTATTAAAATTAGTTTTTTATATAGTTAAATTACTATTCTTAAGATTATCAAATTTTAATTATTATCAGTTTATATTTTAAATTTACTTTGTAGCAATTTATTAATTATGTATCATTTATTAAAACTGTCGCGTATGAATAATAAATCTTCACTTCTATTTTTAGTTTTAAAATTATAATTTCCTCAGGCTGAATTCATATTTAGATCCAGTATTCCTTAATCAAATTTACGAATAAATTTGTATTTTTATTATGGTCGCGTCAACTCTCGCCAAATTCCACTGTAATATATTTTGAAAGATGTTAGAGAAATAACTAAAACTTTTTGCAGTTTAAGAATTTTTAAATTTTCCTCGAAACGTCCCATTAAAGTATTCAACAACTGTTATTTCCTTAACCTCAGAGAATTGCCTGCCGACTGAAAAAAGTGGAAACGTTCCATTTTCTTGGCATTCCAAGGTTTCTCAATGCATAAATCTAATCAGAATACCTCTTCGCTTTAAACTTGATGCTCGAAACTTTCAACGAAGAAAATTTCCCTGGGGCACACGGATCCGCTTTCTTTTCCGAATAGAGCTTCTGAATCCTATTTCAACATTTCTCCTTCGGAATAAAGAAAACTTTAAATTTAATAAAACTTCTCTTTTTTTGTTGTGCTAAATCTATTGTTTCAAAGATATAAATCTGGAGTGATTTTTATAATATTTTGAAGTAAAATATTTTGATAATTTTTTTTTCCTTAAATGAAGTGATTAATAAAGAACATCACATAGAATTGATTTTCTATTTTCTTAAGCTTTAGAACACTGTGGATCGAGAGGGTACATGGCACTAGGAGAATAATATGATATACGTTATACCCTCGAACATTTCATCAGCGACATAGCAAACGTGACTGGCGCACTGGGAATAGCATTGTATTCTCACTCTTTCTTCATATTTTTGCGAATCTGTAATACAGTTTCCCTGTCATGTTAGTCTAGTGACAGTAAAGACAGGTTTCCAGAGATTTTTACCAGGATGCCAATCCAAAAGACCTCGAACTTGGCGACCATTTGGCAGCAAAATGAAGGTTCTAGAAAATACAAGAATTATTGCCTTATATCTCTTAGGTAAATGAGATATGGAGATGCTTCTAGAGAATTCCATGTGACATCAAGCCTTGTCGGAAAGTTATATAAACTCGAGGTGTCCAAACGAGTTAATTTCTCTTTGGAGTTCTGTTCTCAGTGCGAGCTGATAAGTTTATATATTAGTGACTAGTAAACTAACAAAAGCGGAAATCATTTGTAAAAAGAATAAAGTTTTTTGATATAACGACTTCAGAATTGTTATTTATTAGATATTTTTATCGAGATTTAAACTATATATACATAGATATTCTTTAATTTAAATTTAAACCAATAAATTTATTTAATTATAATTTTAAATAATTTATATAATTTTATATGTTATATAAATTTATATGCTCCTCTATAATTTTATCAGCTATTAATTTTCGTTAGGATAGCTAAGGTTCTGCTGGGACTCCAAATTACTCTAGCACAGCATGCTCAAATTACTTAACAAGGCTCTGATCTTACATAAAATTCGTTTGCTCGCACATTTCGTTATAAAATAACTTAATTAATAGAAATTAAACATTTAGAAATCACACAGACAATACTAAAATTAAAAATTAATGCGTTCTAAAATAATAATGATAGCGTATCAAAAACCAAATAAGCATTTAAAGCATTCTAGAAAGATAATGAAATAATTTGAATGCAAAGGCTTCGAAAAGGCGAAAGGAACAAATCTTGCGAAGGCGACGGACGGCAGACGAATAGACGTGCAGTGTGAAAGCGTCAGTACAGTTACAGACTTCACAACAAAGACGGAGCCGGTCCGCCATCATTCTATTCAGTCGTTGGATCATTGGTTTCAAATCCACCGGACGGCAGAAAAGCATGTCACGGGTAGTGTGAACAACCCAGCGGGAGTGGCCTTCCCGAAACTTTCTGGCATACGACTAACATGCGTGAGGGAAAATGCACCGTTCGCCAGGAAACGTGTGGTATTCCCTAAGGTGGGGAAAACGTTCCAGTGTTCACACATTTTTTTGCGTCGTAGAATGGAGAGAAAAAAAAATACGAATATGCAATTTCAACACTTTTTTCAACCTTAAAAATAACCGATTTAAACGAAAATTGGAGACAAATCTACAATGATGTTTCAAGACTGCATACGAAATTGCATTTATCTAAGCCATTTCTTTTAGAAGATATCGTCTTCAGAAGTGTGCGGTTATACAGACCGACAGGCAGTGAACCCTTTGACGGATTTAGCCCAAACATTGATACGGAACTTTCCTGATGTACTGATTTCCTGTGTACCAAATTTTATCTATCTAAATATTCAAGTTTTTGAGTATAGTGTTCACAAGAACAGGGACAGACAGACAGACTTCCCGTAGACGGATTTTGACCAAATTAGATACAAACCTACAAATTATGTGTCAAGAATCACATACCCAATTTCATCCCTGCATCTCTAATAGTTACGTGTTCACAGACAGACATAATTCCAAATTTGTGTTTTTCGGACTCAGGGCGGTCTATAACGTGGAGATT
>BGPR01011159.1:0-49724 GCA_013235015.1 Araneus ventricosus
TTGTTTATACGTTTTTACTTTCTCGTATACGAAGTATACAAAGAGAAAGTGTTGTAATCGTCAAAAAAATTTGAACTCGAGATTTTGACGAATCTCCATGTTTTAGACCTCCCCGAGTCCGAAAAACACAATTCTGGAATTACGTCTGTCTGTGAACACGATAACTCGAAAACTATTAGAGCTACGGGGATGAAATTTGGTATGTGATTTTTGCACATAATTTGTAGGTTTCTAACAAATTTTGGACAAAATCCGTCTTCGGGAAGTTTGTCTATCTGCCCGCATTCATGTTAACTCTATAACTCAAAAACTTACATAGCTAGGTGGATAAAATTTGGTACAAAGTTTTTTCATCAGAAATGTAGGTCCGTATAAAATTTTGGACCAAATCCATCGAAGGGTTGACCGTCTGTCGATCTGTATAATCGCATACTTTTGAACGCCATAACTTCTTAACAAAATTACTTAGATAAATGAAATTTCGTATGTAGTCTTGAAACCCTAATTGTAGATTTTCTTCCATTTTTCGTTTAAATCGGTTAAAAAAAGGCGTTGAAATTACCTATTCGTTTTTTTTTTCTCCATTCTCCGCAAAAAAAAAAAAAAAGTACGAACGCTGGAGCGAGTGTTTTCCCCACCTTAGGGAATACCGCACGTTTTCCGGCGCGCAGTGTATTCCCCCCCCCCCACCTACCCGTGTTATTCGTATGCGAAAAAGTTTTGGGGAGGCTACTCCCACTGGTTTCATTTATACGTCGTTTAACGTCAGTTCCTTGAAAGACGTATAAACGGTGCTTTACTGTATTTTCTTTTTATTTTAAAAAATGAGAACCACAGTATCAATTTTCTGCTACCGAGTGAAATATTAACTTTTATTGAATATAGTTTGAAACTTTCGCTTCCATTCTTGAATGTGCGTTTTTGAATTTAATAGTGAAAATTAATTCTTTTTTAAGGGATATAAAATAATTAAAACTTCGAATCCGCACATATTGGAGTTAACTTACCCTCTTAGATATTCTTGACTTGTAACTGACTTTTAACTGTTCTTAACTCCATGGGAGAGATTCCTTTCATGAAAAATAATGAGTATTGCCCGAGAACTTATAAAAACCAGAGAGGGTTTCTACCTTCGACTTCCTCGTATACTTATATAATATGGCAGTTGGATTTAAGCCTCGTTACCTCTAATCAAAAGAATTCAGTTTGCATTTCGGTCATCTTTGCGCTGGACAGTTGCGCCCTAAGTTAAGTTACCCGACTAGATTCGGAAAAAAAAATTTAAAAAGCATGTACAAAAAAGATTTACAGAGCTAAATATCAAAAATGGGCTTAAACAGTCACTATTAGAAATAAAAATTAATATATCATCAGTAATTTTTGAAAATAATATTTTTTTTCAAGAATTTTAATAAAAATTTCAATGTTACGAAAAACAGCATGATTGAAAAAATATGTTACATATTTAATTTTAATTTCGCATGCGTACGTCTAAAACTATCTAGAATGTAATAGACCGCAAGATAAAATTTATTTTAATAAATAAATATTTTATGAACATTCAAATTTGGCGTCATTAATTTTTCGCCAAAATTATCCTAAACTGAATCCTGTTCGAATTATCCTGTTTCGAACTGAAAGTGACTGTAAAACATGACTAAATACAGCTATCATAAATTATGCGATCTGTTACACCTTCAAAGTTTTAAGACACATGTGTACCAAATTTTAATGAATTGTTTTGGAGATATCACGTTTTTCGTAGAACAATTTTAGTGAAATTTTCATTTTTCAGAAAACGCATTTAAAAAATATAATAACACGTTAGTTCAAATAAATAGCAAGGAATAAGAATAAAAGGAAAGACTGTTTTGGAATCTTAAAAGTTATGGCTTTATTTTTAGATCATAAAATTTTTGAATTTTTCTTCGAAAATCGCTTTTTCAACCTAGTCGGATATCTTAAACACAAATCTACAGTTCTGGTATCAAGACAGCATTAGTTTCTTTTATATATCTCGTTGCTCCTTTTTACTTATAATATTTATTTACTCACCTAGAAATGAAAAGTCTACCCGTTATTGGATTTAGCCCAAAATTAGACATCATAGATGTACAAATTTGATGCAAGGATGGTGAAATAAAAAAATTAACCATTTAGCTTGTTTTTTTTCCTATGTTACAGAATTTAATGAGATAAATGGATGGATATTCACCTCATTCGCTGGTCTAATTTAAAATTAGATGAAGTCTAATTATTTTGTTAAGACCCAATTGGGAATTTCGTTCGCTTAGCTCGTTTGGTTTTTCAATTAGCGAAGACAGACACATATAGAATCAATCTCTGAAACGATTTTTTCGAACTCACGGAGGCCTAACACGAGCAGATTCATTCAAATCTCAAAGCAGAGTTTTTGTACGATAATAATGCTTTTTCTTTGCATATTTTGCATTCGAGAAAGTTTCAAATAGAATTCATGAAACAAGAAAAGTTGAGTTTAAATCTTTTAAATTTCTTCCAAATTCTGGAGAATCAAAGAGCTACTACTGAAACAGCAAGAAATATCAAGTTTATTCTCTCATGACCTGTCGGGATAAGGATCTTTTGTGTTAAAGGATCTGGTTACAGAATTGATTTTATAGTCGATCTATTTAGTATATATGTTAAAGCTAGCGGTATTGATAAATAGTCCTGAAACTGTGGTGGAATGGTATGGAATTTTCCGAGCTGGATGCTGGCTTGTCTTTCTCTTTATTATCTTGATGACAGCTCAAACTTAAACTTCCATTCTCAAAATTCCAAAAACAGCTTCAAAACGGGACCGTTCAGTTCGAAGGAGGAGGATCAAATTAATTTTTTGTCATTTTTAGTCATTGCTCTTCGCTCTAAAATACCTCGTGATTGCAAAAATCCGGTGAAAATCAATGTAGTCCAAGTAAAACTTTGAATTTTCATCTTCGTTCGTCTTCCATTTGGCACATTGGGTTATAAAACCTAAATACGACCTTTGAAAAAGGGGAGCGGGGCTCTCTCTTGAAAGCGGTTCTGAGGTTCTATTTTGAAAGCGGGAGGAGGAGTAGCGCAAGAGCTCTAGGAGACCGAAGTGACCTGTAGTGTCGTTTGCATGGAGGCTCCATAAATGCACCCCTAAATGGATGGGCTGAAAATTGGAACGGTGTGGAATGCTTTCACGAGAGAGCAATCTCTCTGAGAATGTCCAGGTTAAGCCTCGCCCGTCTGAAAGCCTCTGAAGTATCTACGGTATTTGTTTTGTTTGGGAGTGTTTCGCTCGATTGTTTGTAAATAGACTGCTTATCTGCCGTGAATTGGTCGGGTTTCTTATTCATGTATTTACCCTACCTAAGAAAACGGTGTGGTAAAGAACGACTACCACTGGTGTATAAACTCGTATAAACAGAGTACCGCCCCATAGCTCTGTGTCTGTAAGACTTAGGACTATAATGAATGACCATGTTTTGAACATTTATTACTTCAGCCGCACCTCGTATCATAAATATCGAATTGGCTTACCAGTTGCATTGCCATTTAGTGGCATAGATTTTATTTCATAGTTTCAAGAAATTTTGGTGTCATAACAAATACTCCGGGTTCTTTGACTAATTATTGATTTTTCAAGTATTTCCTGACTTCTAGAGTCAACCTGTAAATGAGCTTTTTTTCTGTGTTGTCACAATTTTAGAAATAACTATCAATTTTTATTGATGCTTTAAAAAAAAGTATTTTTGAAAGATCTTATTGAACCAAACTAAGTTACCACGTTTTTGTGTAGATTTTTTTATGAAGTTTAATATGGCTATATGACATCTTTATTAATGTTTAGGTTTAATATGACATCCTTATTCATTCTAAAAAAATAAAGAAGTAAAAAGCCTCTAAGAATCTTATTCAGCCAGCATGAGTTACCTTTTCTACCCCTATAGATTTCTTTCATAACTCTTAATGTCAAAATAATTTTTTTAAAAAAAACCCTCTTGTTATGCGAAGGAGAACACTGCCGGCTTGTTTTCTTGCAAAGATGTAACCTTTCAAAATTGAAACATTCTTTATTAATCTCGTGTATGTGAGATGATCTCTTTACTTCTAAGCGCTATAGATGTATTTTACTAAGTCGGCCGTAACCGACCACGCAACTTCTATACTAGTGTGGCGGATTTCGGAAGGTTGCTGTTCCGAAAGGGTGGGGAGAAGGCAGTTGTGCGAGTGGTCATTAAAGGTACCCTTAGGGGAGGGAAGAAAGGCCTGCCATTCATATGTTCCACCACCCGTAGTGAGGAGAAAAGGTGGAATGGGGTGGACGAATCCATTCCACAGATCAATTAATAAGCAAACCTCCGTATACAACTGTACTCAGATTTTGAGAACTCTTAGTAATCAGAGGGTTAACTTTAGTTATTTAACGATTATCAGTATCTCCGAGTGTAAAATTGATTAATTATTTTATTTAGGTTTCGAAGTTGATTTGTGAGAAACCATGCTGAGTGAAGCTGAACTCGACGTGTGTCGTCGTAGTGAGAAAGGATATACAGTCACCGCATCTTTTCGACAAAAGAAGACAACGGTAAGAAAATGAGACCGTTCTAGGATCCATAGATCTCGGCAGCATCTTCCACAGAATGCAGCGCCAATTTTTTATTTAGGCTGTATATTTTGTTTGTTCATAAATATTTGCAAACTGACACTAAAAGGAGTTGCCTGTCTGTGATTAATGATTTTTATCAGAAACAATTGTTTGAAAAGAGCATTTTTCTTATTTACTTCATAATGGATTCGCCATATGCAGGCGATATTTGCAGTAAAGCCTTTTCTCAGCAGCAAGTTTTAAAAACACATTTACTTTCGCGTACGAAACACAAACTGTATACATGTAACATTTGCAGTAAAGCTTTTACTCGGCAACGGAATTTAAAGGGACATTTACGGACACACACAAAAGAGAAGCCTTATGTGTGTGGCACTTGTAGTAAAGCTTATTCTTTTAAGCAGAGTTTAAAGGCACATTTGCGAACACATGTAAAAGATAAACCGTTTACATGCGACATTTGTAGTAAAACTTTTACTTTGCAGCATATTTTAAGGATACATTTACGAACACATACGAAAGAGAAACTGTTTGCATGCGACTTTTGTAATAAAGCTTTTTCTCAGCAACATCATTTAAAGGCACATTTACGGATACATACGAAAGAAAAGCCATATGCATGTGACATTTGTAGTAAAGCATTTTCTCAGACATCTCATTTAGAGGACCACTTACTGACGCATGCAAAAGAGAAACCGTTTGCTTGTGACATTTGCAGTAAAACTTTTTCTCGGAAGTATGTTTTAAACAGACATTTACGGACGCATACGTAAAAGAAACCGTTCGCATGCGGCATTTGCAGTAAACCCTTTTGTCAGCAGCAGCAATTAAACGGACGCATGCGGAAGAAAAGCCGTTTGGATGTGACATGTAATAAAGCCTTTTCTGAAAAGAAGTTATTCAGAGTACATTTTACGGACACATATGAAAGAGGAACCATTTGCAATTAATTTTTTTCTCGGGTATCTGCTTTAAAGTAACATTTACTGGAACGCACGAAGGAGAAACCGTTTGCATGTGACGTGTGTAATAAAACATTTTTTCAGACGTCGAATTTAAAGGCGCATTTTCGAGCGTAAACGAAAGAGAAAACCTTTGCATGTGACGTTTCTAATTAAGCATTTTCTAAATATTGGAGTGTTAAAGCACATTTACGGACGCATACGAAAGGGAAACCGTTTGCATATCACTTTCGTAGTGAAAAATATTTTTAATCAGCAGCTTTAAAATAAGTATCAAATCAACAGCGTTCATATACATGTCTCCATAACTGACATCACGTCAACTACAAATTTCTTTAACCCTATTATCTACAAAAACTAACCAATTTCCGTATTCTTTTCTACACCAAAGGAGTCAGTCAGCCACATGCAAAAGAAAAAGGACCTCATTGATTTTTAAAATTTAAAAAGTTACAATTCAAGTTACAATTTTACTGATACGTACTAAAGGTTTACAATATATCTGCGACGTCTGTAGTTTAAATATTTTTTTAATTAAATCATATTTTCAGAATATAAGATAATCTTTAAACTAAAGTAATTTGTTTATGACTAACAGTACCGGCACGACGTTCCCCCGTGGTATCATAATTGTGAACTAAATGGGGGAAGAAAGCTCACAATGACATGAAATAAAGTTTTAGATACCTCTTTAAAGCATTGCGATATTTATCCAGTCCTTACCCTCGAAAATATGATAGATAATTCCATTTAATAAAAATGATAAGGCTCTGGCAAGTGGTGGCGTGTAGAGGCAAAAACATTAAGTTTGCTCACATTTGAATGTTTTTGATTCTGAAAGCTCATGATATTTTCTATACTATTTGTCATTATCATAATTTTACTTTAACGTTACTTAATTTTAGTATAACGAAATGAACTTAAATTTTAAAAAAAATCATACTTTCACATCTTCATTATATTCATTCTTTGAGGTACAGTATGCATAATGTTCATGTTTGATCAAAAATAAAATAATATCTTTAAAATATGCTCTGTTTTTATAACGGAATTTCATTATTTCACGATTTCAATGCTATATAAAATAATTACGCATTTTAAATGTAAAATAAAATATTTTATTGTGAAGTGATTCCCTAACTATATCCTCCCCAAACTATATAACCCTGGTGACAACGTTCCGGCGCTGCTTAATTTACGACTAAATCACTGGATCCAACGAACTGAATTCAAATTATTCCTAGCGAGACAAACTTTACTAAAAAGTAAACGGGGAATAAATCACGGCTGACGTCATTAATCATTCCCCTGCTCTCACTGTAATTTTATTTCCGAAAGATTGCGCAGACGTAGCCAGGGAGAAACTGGCGTTTTTAATTGTTCTTCATTTGAAAAAAACTCTGACTCCATCAAGAAAAAATATGAAAGATGAACGAACAGAGGTATTTTAACCATTCCTGTTTTAAATCGGGGAGAAATGTTCCATTTATTACCTCAAAAATTTTCAAATACATAACGAAATTAGAACGTCGGATGGAGTAATTTGAGTTTCAATTCTTAAAATTTTTCGCGAAAATTGACTATTTTTTTTTTCTTTAATTTCTTAAAATTCCGGAAATTACGTTACTTTCAAAACAAACGTCATCTAAACGATATTTGTTTGTTCGATTCGATGGTACATCAATTGTTTCTCTACGATCATTATTTCTCTTCGGCAGGCGTAAAATCATCCAAAACAATGCAAAACATTAAATCAAAAATTTTCTACATTAAATTTTAAAATTCGGGTTGCGAGAAGCATTGAGTCCCTCTTACAGCTACATGTGTGCCAAATTTCATAAGTGTAAGTGCGATAGATTCGTGCGGACATCGCACTCACGCACACGAACACAAACATTTCCTTTTATAAGTATAGATTAAGTTTGCTCTTGCATTTCTCATTTTGGCTAACAAACTACTTGAAACACATGGCAGTGTCCATTATTCTACTGCGTAACAGTTTACATCATTATACTGTCATTGGTTCATTTCATTTCAAGAGATACAATACTTTCCCAGATGCATATTACAGAACTGTTGCTTTTTTACTTGTATTAAAGCATTTTCACGCTAGAATTCTGCATATGTGAAAAGGGCTTTAAAGTGTTTCGCAAATTGAAAAATTGTTGAGAGTTTATGATTAAGATGAAATTTTGTAACATTTAAATTTTTCACAACGTGCAGAGTATCATTTTATTAAAGACCGTTGAAATAAATTCATATTCTAAATGATTCGATGTGATATAGCATGTTAGTTAATTAATTTGATTGTTGTAATTATCTTCGTCAATTTAACGTCTAAATTTTTTTATCACCAAATTATTTCATTTTATATTAAGCCTGCTCTTGAATATTGAAAATGTTTTATTTGTATTTATTAAAATATATTTAATAAACTAAAAATAATTTGCATTTTACAGCAGAATATTGTAAACGGAAGTTCTCTTTTACTACTTTATACATCTCTATTAAATGTGGAAAGGTTGTTTTTTTTTCCGTGTCGTCTAATACCTTCTTAATTTTATGTGCTCGCCAGATTTTCTTTAACAGCGAACGTTTGTGAAATCATCATTCATTAAAATGACTATATTTATTCGACGGTAATTAATGTATTTATGACTTTGAATTTTGAATCTTAGATGTATTTTATTGTGTGTTTATGCAATATTTTTAGAAGTGTGTTTGCATTGTTTGGAATATACATATATGCTGTTTTATGCAAAATGTAAAGGTCCTGATAAGACCTTTTGTACTTTATTCTGGGAATCAGTTTTTGAATATGGATTTTATATTGCTATAAATCTTTGAAATTGTAATAAAGATTTTTTTTTTCAACTTTTTTAGTTTCTCTTCCTTTAAAAAAAATCTTGCTTTTTGTCTGTGTTATATTGAATTATATTCCAAGTAGTAATCACTGCATACATTTTTAAAAAATATTTTTTGCCACGTTTTATTGAGAAAGGTCCTGTTTTTAAATTTCATTATTTATTAGTGTTTGTATATTTTTACAACATCTGTATTAAATTATTTGTAATTGTTCATTTCATACAAAAAGTGGATGTTACAATGCAACTGTGTGTTTAACAATTGCATTTCAGGATCTGAGAAGTGTGTTACATTATCTATCAGATATCTTTATTGTGTACAACTGTGCATGCATCTTGTTATTGAATCATAATAATATATACAACAAGACATTAAGCTTGTGTGATTCTTCAATTTTTTTTAAAAACTGCAACAACTTCTTGGGATGCTTTGTATATGCTTTTGTCCTTTTATTCTCCTTGAACCCTAGAAGGAGTCGTTACGATGGCATATAATAATGCGACATATCAAGTCGGCTCCATCCTTTTAAATTAAACGGGTTGTCGCCCATTTTGAAGCTCCTCACAAATGGGTGACACACAGGGGCAGATAAGCTTGTTGGGGCCCCTGGTGCAGAATTTCTTGTGGAGGGGTCTCTGAAAGCATTGCACATACCTACTTTTACATTTCCTCTTGCCAGCCATTAGGTTTTAAACTAATACTAGCTGCGTGGCCCGGCGTTTCACGGGATATGTCGAATAATGGGATATTCCCGGGTGGAGAAAATTGAGTCCACGTGAAGCCCTAGGATCCATATTTTTCAAATGCCCACCTCCTTTATTTTTAAACAAATATTCTCACTTCTCCCAAAAAAATTGCAAAGTTAAACACCGTAATACAAAAAAAAACGATTTTTTTCCCGATTTTATATCAAAACACAGAAGTTCGCTAAAAAAGAAATACCAGCTTCCGTTAAATAAATAAAAAAAATGCAAGAACAACGGATGTAACCTCTTCTCGATAGATGACAGCACATGACTTATCTAATAATAACTTTACGAAATAAGACGGAAAAAAGGCAAGAAAACGATTTTTTTTCTCGATGTTTATAAATCAAAACACGGGAGGCTGCTAAAAAGAAAAAAACTTTTTTACAAATATACAAACCAGGTTTCGTTAAATAAATATGCAAGTACTTTGGATGTCAAAGTTGTCAATAAACAAAAAATGCAAGAACTTCGTATGTTAAAGTTGCCAATAGATGGCAGCATGGTGGATTTATTCATTATGGCGTTTTTAATTAATATCTTTTTAACTAATTCTAATTTCGGAGTTTAAATGTTCGAAACGGATTCTTTGGATTATTTCCTGTCTTTTGGTACTTCCGGCTCCTTTCAGCATTCAGTGGTTCGTGAGAAGATAGTCGGACGTAGATAGATACATACTATCAGGAATTAATAGTGTAGATAAGTTTGAATACTTTTAATGATTATAACTACATTTTTAGTAATGATATTTATTATTGCTACATTATGTAATTTTATAATATACGGGCGAACAGCTGGTCGCCGAAGGTGGCCAATCTATATTTTTAATATATTTTGCAACTCCAAAGGACCAATTCCCCAGCCACATTTCGACAATTTTTATTTCATATGAAAGCCTATGACCCCCAGATATGTCATCAAAGATCGCCTATCCTCTATAACCCTCAATTTTCGAGAGAAATCGCAAAAACTCGACTTCACTGTGCATTCTCGCATTCTCTTTGAGGAAAAACCTTGACTGAATCCCCAGTCTCTACAACTGGACCGATTTCGCCAATTCATCTTGCCAATTTGCAAGCATAACTAACCAATCAGAATGCTCCACGTTAACCCTCCTAGCAGCGCAAACGTCGATTTCTGTTTTTCATGTTCAGTTCCAAAGCAGATAGCTCGTATTTATAGGTATATTTTCTTAAACAATCATGAATAAAGTATTCTTAAGATTTCAGGTATATAATTAAATACAAAAGCAATCAGTTCATTTACTTTAAAAGCTAAGTTTTCTAACCTGACAGCTAAAAGATCAAAATAATTCGGCGCTCAGAGGGTTAAAATAGTATTTTTGTTCAGTAAGAGCTTCAATCTATGCGGCGGACATGGGAGTATTTGTCGGATAATCTTGACCAAAAATATTTTTCACCCTTTTTAAAGTTAAAATCATTGCTGTAGACTTTTGACTTACTTTATTAATATATACACTTAAATAAATTTAAAAACACAGAGCAGAATGATTTTATTTAAAAAATACATATAAAATACAAATTTTACTTTACTGTTTATAAGAGAAGAGTAAATGTTGATAGATTTGTTTTACTTGCATGTAATTCTTAATTAAATACGGTTAATGTTAGTATCTATAAAATTTTAGTTATATATATATATATATATGCATTTAGTATTTGCCAAAGTTGAGACATTACAATATAGATATGCATGTTTTCCAGGGCCTATAATAGAATAACGGTGTTAATCTGATTCTTTAGAGCTCTGGTCTTCGTTTTCATCCTTCTTATTTTGGTTATTATTAGAAGGATCGCCCTCAGACGTCTCTTGAAAAAGTTGTAGGGTCTCGCAACTACAAGGTATCTCACTTGGTCTTTTTCTGACGCTGATCATAAATAAATCACTGCTTAAAAGAAACCTATTCAGCACATCTCTGTTGAAAACTTCTCTATTGAACTTTCTGGGTAGTTTGAACGGTACAGTCTGAAATATTTGTTTCTGGTCTTGGTAACTTCTTCTGATAGCTGGCCAATATATATTTTGACCACTTGCTTAATTACAGTGGCCCTAAGTATTAAAACGTTATGCATTTTTGAAGTCATAGGGTGCAATTATAAAGGTGTATGTACGGTCTTGTTGCATCAGCATATACTTGGAACTTTTTCCATCAATTTGATGCCCATTTATTATGGTTTCCAATGTCACTATCAATCTTTTAATCAACTATACATCTTCTCCTGTTATTCGTGAAGCAATCTGGGAAGAATTCTGGATCTGAAAAGAAGCATCTAGCTGTATTCCCGTCATTTGATGTTCTAAAGCGTTGCTTCGGACTGTCAAGAAGCAGTCCTAGTTCTCTTTTGAACTTTCTTTGCATGTTCTTTTCAATGCTTCCTATAATTATTTTCTCTTCTTTATTCTCGCCTTTCACTTATGAATTGGCATTATGTATGACAAGTGAAGTTCTGACTGAAAGAATTGTGTACGTATGTGCAAAGTTGACGTACAAAACTTCGAAGAAGCTGGGTTTCCTAAAAATCTCATATGTAATTTATTAAGGTCCTATAATGAAAGCCATAGATGTAGAACCTAATTGTTGATGTTGCCCCTGTTGCAGCATTGCAAACTCTTCCTTCACCCATTGTCAGCAGCACAGTAGTGTATTTAATCTTTTGCACTCCACCTTCAGTTGATACTTCTTAACTGAATTTCTTCGTTTATAATATCTGATATTTCATGTTTAAAGAGCACGCAGATTGGTCTAGTAATTTATTAGTACGTTAATCATAAACGGAAACCCCGACCAGGCTAGGCATGCGGAGTGCACTGTATGACCAGCCTCCGCGACATTTAACACTGACACTGTGGCCGAACCCCCATATCACCGCCGACACATGCACCAACCTCTCCATTACAGGGTTAAGACCCGCCAATATTGGAGATGGTTCCTAAGAAGTAGTAAACTCACTTTTTGTCGAAAAATGTCATGATTTACTCGTGAATATAAAAAAGCTATTTTATATTTTTAAAAAATGGCGCAAATATGCGCAATATTTTATCTTTGAAATTAGCTCTCAGTACTGTAATCATTACGTTTATACTTTTTAAAAAGCGCGGCAAGGCCCGGCACACCTTTAAAATGCTTTCACAATGTATAAATTAGAGCTAAAAAGGCATAAAAATTTATTTATTATGTTAAAAATAAAACTATTCAAATTAATATATAATTTAAAACAAAACTCTTACTTTTATTTAACTTGAAAAACTGATTTAACTTCAATTCATCAGTTTATATAGCCACAAAAAATGTGCAGGGCGTCCCGGATTTGTTGGACACTTTTAAAAAAATTAATTAAAAAGAAACTAATAATGTTTCAACTACGAATTTTTTTAAGTGAGGGCGCATTTTAAAAAAGTTTTTTTTTCTGATAAGTAACACGCCGTTTCGGTGATCTAGGGGGTCGTAAATCGGGTGGGTGGGCGTGTTTCTGTAGACATCAGTGTTGTCAACTCATATTTTTAACTTAGCATGATACAAAAAATACTGTCATGAACAATCTACATTGGCAGTGATACTTCATTAAATTTTAAATAAATTAAAATAGTTAGTGCTAATTTCCAATTTACTCCGATTGCCCCCTGGGGACGAGCACGTGAATGAGAAGTTGCCGAATAAGTAAACGGGTTCTCGCTTTCCTGATGGGCATAGTAATGGTGTGAAGTTGAGTTATCTCTACTACGTCACTGGATTGAAGATAACTCAACCCCATACCATTAATAACTCAACCCCACGCCATTACTAACTCATCCCCACACCATCCCACTGGAGGAGAATTTTGGGAGAAAGTTAAAGGTAATGATAGTGAGTGAAAACACTCAGGGAAAAATTCTGCTATTCAAGGATTGAACTCGCAACACTTGGTTATAAGCGTGAGGCGCTGACGACTGCACTATAGGGGCTTACGGGTAAGGTGTGAAACGGTGTCTTTTCTGATTTCAACTTTCCTTTATATCGCATTGGATTTAAATTTATATTAACGGAAAAGTACCGAAAATGTCATCTCAATTTTGTAAATTAATTTTCTGTTTGCTACTGACTTAACTCTTTCTAAGGCCGTGGGAAGTATACTTCCCACCAAATTCATCAATTTTTAAATGCAATTTTTAAGGGTGGCGCAAGTTCTCGCCAAATGTTTCGATGAAACAAAGACCAGATGTTCCAAATTCTTATCTCAAATCATAATGAAATGTCTTGACTTTTTAATTAATTATTAATTAATAAAATTAATTAACAGAAAATTAATGCCATCCAATAAGCTAAATGAATTTATTTTCTTAAATTAGTCTCAATCCCAAAGTTATTTATCACAACTAAAATAAAATGGCTCTTTAAAGGGTTAAACTATTTTGACGTTGATCTGAACGTTGTCTGGCTCGCCTAAGCACATCTACTTTATTTCTAACTGACCTCTTTTGAAACATTTCATCTGAAGTTTCATTATATTGTACATCTTAAGGGGAGTCGGAACTCCCATACCGACAACGTTAAATTTTCCCTTTACGATGTACCTTTTCTCAAAATCTGTTATACATATAAGTTTGAAATTTTTTATACAAGTAAAGTACACCTTTCTCATTATACTGAAATGAGCTTTTGGGAATTTTTAATTTTTTTATAAATTTACAAAATATTTAATTAGACAGTGAAATTTTACCCTATTTTGACACAAAAAATTTGTAAAAAATAAATTTTTGAGTTTTTTAAAAAGCTCATTTATTATATATTAAGAGACATAATAAACATTTCATTAAAAAATTACATATATATATGAACAGTAGTTTTTGAGAAAAGGTACATCGAACTAACGTTTTGAGAAAAATGCATTTTAATGTAAAATTACTTACCCATTAAAACATTCCTGCCCCATATTCAAGTTTATCCACATTATTTTTAAGTTCTCCATCTTCCCTCTTGCTTTTAAGTCTTTTTTTTCTTTTCTTACTTCCTTTGTTTTCTGTAAATTGGCATATTTTACTTTGATAAGTCTCTCATTATCGAGCTGTTTCATAGCCTGAATTGTGTAATCTCCAGGCTCAATGTTCAGTTTCTTCAAAATTTGGAGTTTCGTGACATTTCCTATATTAAACGTAGATGTAGCATCATACGTTCCTAAAGAAAGAACTTCTATGTGAACAAATGTTTTCTTGGGAACGCGAGTCCAAATGACATTATTTACACTCTCGTTTGGATTTTGTGTACTACCATGTAGACATTTTTTCAGCAAGTCTGGATGAGATAAATCCTTAAAAATGGGTCCCATTGCTTCTACAACAGCAACAGGTAAATTATGAAAAGATGACCCGAGCAATTCTGCCTTTTTAAACTTGCACCACGTATCAGGATCAGATGGGCAAAATCCATGCTGTGGGTTCTCATCTGTTGACAGCTTATGTAAAAAATATTACCCATATAGCTTGTCTCATGTCTTTTACACTAGATAAATTTCTTCGTATGTCTTACCGTCTGAAAGCTTCTGTCCTCTCATTTTTACTCTCAAACGTCGAAGACGGGTTCCCATTCTTTTCATCACATGCCCAATGCATTCTAATTTTGTTACAGAACATTGATCTCCATACACATTCTTTTCTATAATAGTATTGAATGCATTAGAATCACCATCTCCTACGTAACATAGTATTACTAACATTGTATTTTGATTCAGAACGTCGAAAAATCGATAGTTCTCCATCAACTTCTATTTTGCCGCGATAGTCTTCAAACTTACGATTGCACTTTTGGAGGTGGTTTGTTTTATTTGGACATATGCAATGTTTCGAAAATATGTCTACATCAAGTACTTTACCAGTATCCACACTTGTTACAGTTACTAAACCATTCTTCGAAGAAAAGCCTCGTTTTTGCCAATTACCATCAACAGCAACAGCAAGATTTTTTGAAAATTTTATTTTTCGAATTTTCATTATGAAGATAGATTGAAATATCACTTCATATCAGTCAGAAACAAATTATTGGATTAAATCATGCTTCTGAAATTAGAATCTGCAATAAACAACCAAAATTCTTTTCTATGAAGACAATATTTTCTCATTAACGAAGCATGATGTTCGTTCATAAAAGTAATAATTAATACGATAAACTATACTTTGATGAGAGAGTTAACTAAATTTAATATTTAGATGTTATTTTATCACGTTTCGAATCACTGCTTTGTTTGCTTTGAAAAGTATAATTTTGGTTTGCCATTAATGAAAAACCATTCATTGATTCTCAATCCAATTTTGTAAACAAAACCAAAAGATATCGATTAGGTGCAGCCCCAGATAGCACGTAAGTTTGCAGCAAGTTTGATTTTGACTTGATATTCCCTTGTCATGGCAAAATTTGACGCGTCAAACTTGAAACGAACTTGTAGCAAGTTCGCTGTGACAACTAGCGCCACCCAAGCTTGCAACGCATTTGCTACAAGTTCGATGTGACAAATAGCGCCACCTCCCTTGCAAATCAAACTTGCTGCATGTTTGCAAAACAAGTTTCATGCAAAGACAGCACAAAGAGATAATTATCTTTGTCTCTGTTTAAAAAAAAATATCCGATTTTTAATAGCTTTTCCTAGCCCGTCTTTATTTTCATTAATTCAATAAATCAATGATAATTTGTAAAAAAACTAACTTTTTTATACAAAAAATTTTGAAGCATTTTTCATCTTTTTACTAAATATATCACTCGCACTTTAAAGAAAACTATATCGCCTTTTTCTTAATGTTGAAATTTTAACGTTTATAAACAATATTAAATCTAAAAAATAGTCAATGTTTGTTGAAAAAGAATAACTTAGACATTTTGTCCCATTTTAAAGTAATTACTTTTGAACTCTAATTTCATAATTTATTCTACTAGCAAAACGTAGTTATTAGCGAAAATCGCTCTCTCTCTTTGACTTCAAATCATATTCTCAACTCAAAAAATTAATGAAATCAAGAAAAAAGTTTAAAATAAATCGTATACGAATCGAATGGAACTATGTATTAGCGAAATCTATCTTCTCCTCTCAGAGTTTAACTGGCTGAGTGGTTACCGCGTCAGCTTTCGAACCGGTAGGTCGCGAGTTCTATCCTGGGTTGTGTTCGTTCTCTGTTTTAGCTATAATTTGCAATGAGTTTGCAATGCAAGCTTGCTGCTAGTTCGTCCCATGGTGACTTCGAGGCTTGCGTTAACTTGCTGCAAGCTTGTTTCACACTTGCTCACTTGTTGTGACAAATTTGCAGAAAGCTTGCAGACTTGCAGTGCAAATTTGCTGCAAACTAAAATTGCTATCTGGGGCTTGCCTTTGATGAGTTGGATTAACGATTCATTCTGATATTACCTTATGGACTGTTATGGATTGACTTCGAGCCAGAAAAGATGATATTTTCATCCCTCCATTTTCAAGCAATATCCCCTCATATATATATTTTCTTTCTTGAGAATATCTGAAACCCGACAAAAGGCTAAATCATATTTGTTGGGGGAGGAGAAGGTAAAATGTGTGTGTGCGAAAGACATATTCGGGCTTTTCTGGGTTTGCTGTTTAATATAAATTAATTTATTTAATAAACTTATGAATAATTTTTAATATTATCCACTACTGATATAATTAAAAATTATGAATAATATAAATAATCAAAAGTTTAATTATTTAAAGATCAGTGTTAAAATAATTTTTTCTCTTAATTATTCCATTTGATTTTCCGATCCGGATCCTTCTACGGGTTTGACGATTCGGTTCTGAAATCACTCCGTTGATACTGACTGCTATGTGAACGATTCAGCGACGTAGGATTTCTGAATATTTCCACTTGGCGGTTATTTGGCGCATATTATTCGGTTTCAAGCAGATATTTCAACAAGAAATGTTTGTTTACCAAACGCTTTCTAGAGGTGGCACTTTGTACAGTCGAAAAAGGAAACAAGAGAATATTATTAAGTAGAATTTAATCAATTCCAATATATTTCTCTGTTTATGGGATTCGTTTTTATTTCTAAAAGTATTCTGTGTTAAATATTATGAAATTACATTGCCGATTGATCATTTAGGTATTTGTTTCGCCAGTCAAGAAATAAAATGGGAGCGGCTAATTCAGTTAATACCTTTGTTTAGAGAAAAAGACAATGTTTATATTGAGTTTTTGATATAAGTCACTTCTTCAATGTACATATTAAGTATAAAAATAGAACTAAAGCAAAGCACAATCCCGTCGTCGAGGTCGCCAAATTTTCGCCTGGTTGTTAAAATGTCTGCCAATTGTTTGGTCTGAACTGTGTTAAATTTAATGCCAAATTTGGCAAATTATCGCTTGAAAAATTCTAGTTTGGCGGCCGCACTGTATTTTTAAGTGGAACCAAATTAATTGATTTCATTATTCAAACATTTTAAAGTGAAAGCCATTCTGACCATTTTATACCTTACAGTAATTTTATAAAGTTTATTAAAGAATAATAAAAATAACAGTAACTGTTGATTAAATGTCTTCTAAAATTAACTTTTACTCTATGTTGTTGACTAATGGTATGAAGCCAGAAAATTCATAGTTTAAATATTTACATTTCAAAATTTATTATGTCATCGAAAGCAAAACTTTGCAGTCAGTTGGATAATTGCATGGTGATGAATTCTGTGATAACTAATTAAATAAATTATTAATATTTTATTCTATAATTTTCTTTTTTTGCTTGTATGATTTAAGAACTCTTTGGGATTAAATGATCAAGTTAAATATATATTTACATTCTGCTACACTCATATATATATATATATATATAAGAATATGCATTATATCACTACTGTTTGAATTTGAATCGGTCATCATTTATATTTAAACAAATAAAAGTATTTTTTTTTTTTAACCTTGAAATGACAATGAACATTTGTATTGGTTTGATGCTTTAAGAAAATGCTAACAAATAACAATTCTTATACATATTTTTTTACAGAGCTACTAGGTTTCATTTATTCAATAAATGGAATAGGAAGTTATTGTTTTTATACAAAAATATGAAATACATTTTTTTTTTTACATCCAATTTTATCAGATCTTCATTTTAAAAAAAAAATTTTTTTCAAAATTTTTGTAGCCTTGTCATACTTTAAAGATAAGTTCTTTTTTATTTATTCTATCTGGCAGCTACATTTTTTAGTACTGTTGTTATTAGATGCCATTTAGGTATTTTTTAAGTGTTACTCTTTTATTTTCTAAATTGCAAACTTTAGCAATATATTGTGTTAATATAAAATTTTTATCCTATCTTGCCTTCTCTATTCTGAAAAAATTCAAAATGATATTTCAGATAGGAAATGTTTTATTTAAAAGATAAAAAGTCAAATTTTATAAGATTGATCATTATGGATAAATATATCTTTTAAATAATTCATTTGTCTTTGTATAAGCCCATGTAAATATGTTTTATGTCCAAAATAAAACTGAACAGTAATCCAGAAGGAAAATTAGCTTTCAGAATTTATTCTTTATCTGGGTGGTGGAGGAATTTCTTTAATTTGTACCTGTTTTTTTGTTGTATTTTAATTCTGTGTTTATTTGGAGATTTTTTTGTGTAACATTTGTCTTGTATTATGATATTGTATCGTAAAATGACATTTTTTCTTTTTTGAGTTCTGTTCTGTCAGATTGTTTTATGTGTCAAATTTGTATAGCATAAATTTCTTGTACAAAAACATTTTTATGTGAAAAAAGATGAGGTTTGGTTATCTGTTATTTGAAATTTCTTTTGATACAAATCATACTGTTTCTTGAGTGACTTATTGGTCTAGCTAATTGATTATGAATTATTTCAGTTTTTAAATTTTAATGTTGTAATTTATTTTTATGTAAAGAATATTCAAATGGATTTGGTTCTTCCCTTAAAATTTAACGCCCTAGCTTTTCATTGATATATTTCCTTAGTAATTAAAGCTAATGCCATAAAATTATCTGTCTGTTGAAAATATAAATGTAAAAAAAGGAACCGAAATTAGAAACCCTACAAAAATTTTTTTATTTTCAATTAATGAGTTTTCATAAGCAACAGATTATCTTCTCTAAGTTAAAAACTAATAATATAAACATTGATAGAAAGTGATTTAAAATCATCGTCCAAAACTCTGTTATTTGAAATTCCTTTACGTTATCTGTTATTTGAAATTCCTTTTTATATAAATCATACTATTTCTTGAGTGGCTTATTGATATAGCTGTTGGATGAAATGAGTTATTTCAATTATTTTTGTGTAATTTATTTTTATGTAAAAAGTATTCAAGTGGATTTGCTTCTATCTTTAAAATTAAATGCCCTAGCTTTTCATATAGATATATATTTCCTTAGTAATTAAATCTTAATAAATTATTTGTCTTTTTAAATTATAAATGTGAAAAATGGAACCAAAATTTGGAACCCCACAAAAATTTTATTTACAGTTAATTAGTATTCATAAGTAACAGATTATATATCCTTTCCAAGTTTAAAACTAATAATATAAATGATGAATCATAGAAGAATGTTCTGTTAAAAAGTGACTTAAAATTGTATTCCAAAACTCATTCCAGTATTTTCTTTTTATAGCTTTTAGATATATGCATGTAATAAATTTTGCTTGCTTTGAAATTCATAAGTAAACATGTTGTCTCTCAGTTTGTGACACTCGTATAACAGTTACAAGTATACTGAGTTTACAAGTGTTCTCTCCATCGAGGAGTATACATGCACATGGCAACAAATGTGTTAAATTGAGCTAATAGATTTTATGATGAAAAAGGGTTCTACGACTCTGTTTTGTATGCATTAGTTTATATAAGCAACTCTTTCTAAGGTCATTGGAAGTGTATTTGGCACCAATTTCGTCAATTCTTAAATGTCCATTTTAGGTTATTTTACCACCTCTGATTAGAACTGCTATATCTTAATAATTTCAGAAACCAGAAAAAATATTAATAATTGGCCTCATATTGTGATTTAAACAATCAAGTTAATTCTCAATTAATTATTATTATTATTTTGAGATAGTAATGTGACACCTACTGCCAAAAAGAAGGTTGACTTAAATTCTTATCAATTTTTTCAATGAAACAAAAATTGGGATGTCTCAGTTTCTTATCCAAACAATTGTGAACTGTCCTAAATTGTTAATAAAATTGATTAAGAAGTAAGATTAATTTTTTCTAATAATGAATGAAATTAATTTCTTTTCGCAAATCTAAAAATACATTAATATTTATTGTTATTAAAAAAATGTAGTAATTTAAGGGGTTAATTTAAATTATTATTGTGTGTATCAACATATTTAAATAAACTAAAGGGGTATTTTTCAGCAATTAATTCTTTTTATCTAGTCTTCATGGCATATTATCCTAAAAGAAATGTAAATAATCAGTTTTATTTATTTTAAATTGAAGCCAAACAATTTGAAATGTCAAATGAATCTCAGTATTGATATAGAGTTAGAGTGTAAATTAAACAATGATGTTATGAGTAAAAATTCTTTGAAAAGAAAAACTGGGTATTGACAATAGACTTTAGAGAAAATGACTTTTTGAGAAACAGGGCAGATTATTATTATTAATTAGAGTCGATTATTTTTTCATTGTTAATAAATAGATTATCTTTGCTTGAAATTATAAGTTTTCATAGTATAGTTGAGCAGATTCAGTATCCTATGATATATTATGTCAAATGTACCTTGTCAGTTAAGTTTTGGAAACCATTGTGCACCTTGAAAGATAAAACTAAATGTTGTAAATAATCAAACACGTTTCCTCACAATTTTTTTTCCTTATAAACACTTAACGAATATTAAATGGCTGCAGAACGTAAGAAAGGTAGCAATAGATAGGCATGGTCAATAAATAATGTGGCAAAGAATATTGCAGTGTGACAATGTCGGTTGGGTTGACTTTTTCTCGGTAACTATTACCGATGACGGAAGTTGGTTCCCAGTTGAAACTGTAAAGTCTTCAGACAAGGCATAGCGATCGGGGGAAAAGGGGGTATAAATGCCCCAGGCACCAATTTTAATGGGGCACTATAGAGTCAAAACATTATCGCATTTATTCCATTTTTTAAAATTAAATATGGTGAGGGGCTTAAAAATAATGCCATGTTGCAGGCGCCGTTTACGCTTGCTAAGCCACTGATAACCACTGAGGTAAAAAACATATTTTTATTATCCGGGAGTCACTTACCCTAGCTACGCCACTGACCATGTTGAGAAAACGTTAAGGTGTGGATGTTACTTTCTAAAGTGAAATATGATGAGGGGGCGAAGAAATCATATTACCCTCTCTACGCCATTGGCTTCAGAGTCTAGATTCCTCTCCAAAAAATTTCAATTATCTCCACATTAGTGCCGTCAAGGTTATGCTTTCGTTCTTCGATCGCAAGGGATCGCCGTCGTCGAATTTCTGGACCATGGTGCTACAAGTAAGAAGGCAGTCAAATCGAAACGTCCCTGTGAACTTTCTCATGGTGTCATCCTTTTGTTTGACTAAGCTCACAGCCAACGCACACAAAAGGAACTTCTGCAGAATTTCAAGTGAGAAATCCTGATAGTCCAGATATGTTCCCATGTCACTTTCACATCTTCTGTGAGCTTAATGGCGGCTGGTCCATTGAGGTTGGAGAGTTGTCACCCCCCCTGAAATTATTTCAAAAGCTTTTCTTTTCTTTTTTTATTCTTATTTGCTTATTTTTCCCACTCTAAGAGTTCGATGATCAACAGATATGATTAAAAAAAGGAATAAAAATTGGGAAAAAACATAAAAGGAATCACTATATAGAAGACACACAAGTTGGGGCTGCAGAGTGAGTAGCCTTCGAAAACATCAAAATTCGCCCACTGCACAAAGCTGAGTGATGAATCGTGAGACGTAAAGCAACCCTGTCTCCCTCCGAATTTAGAGGTGCCAGAGCCCAGTCAATAAAGACCCCAAAATTGTCAAATTGGGAAAAAATTCGCGTAAAACTGAATTTTGCCCCATTGATAGACCCCTACCAGAGGAGCATTTTTACAAAAATCCCGCTTGTGCTTTCCCCACAGTCCCCCTCAAAGATCCAAAATGGCAATGTTTACAAAACAGCCAATATCTCTGCTTCTAATTTATCGGATAAAGTTCAACTTTTTTGTCCTGTTCTTTATTAAATGGGCTACAAGAATGGTTAGCTTCATATTTGCGTTAAACCAACCATTTTTTTTTTTTAATTTATAAAAATATGAGGAAAAGTAGGTTTTTTACTTAAAACCTTTTTAATTTTACTCAATATTTTTTTATATGTCATAGTATGCGAAAATTCATTCTATTATTGTTGTAGCGTACACTTTTTTGAATCTACTGATATATATTTTTATACATTTATGAAGGATGCTAGCGCTGGGGGGGGGGGGGAAGGGAGGGGGTTCGGGGTTTGACATGACTGCCTAGTGTAGCAAACTCAAGTATCGTGGGAAACATTTATCACTCTCAGCTATTAAATCGAGAATAAATATTAATGTTTAACATATACATTGATATGTATAGCTCCCATGGATATACATAGTTCCTTGAATGGGTTCAATTTATTTAAAGGATATAATACTAAGAAAATCTCGGAATTGAGTATCGCAGGACCACCAACTCGTCAAAGTGTTTTCCCTGTATCCATCTGAAAAATTTAATGTCCTGCATAATGTAATGTTCTTGGAATAGAACAATCCCACACTCCGGGTGCGTCATGAATGACCTCTAGTCATTTGACCGTGAGTGTCCACCTTCAAAGGAGACATAATGTTGAAATGTATTTCACATAGTATTCCCATTTACTTGTGGTCCCCTGAACTGGTCTCACAATTATGGTTTTGAGTACTTCCGTTTCTTATCAATGCATATTTGCTCTTCCGGTATTTTGTCGTTAACGGCTTATCTGGTTAAAATCGGACGTGTATGCCGGGTCTTAACATCTCTTATATTTAGTGGCTTTATGTCCACTCTCAAAAAACAGTTTTAAGTTCGCTTTAAGCTCTGTGTCCAGTGCTCCTAATTGAAGATATTTATGTTCCTGAATTTTACAGTGTATTTACCGTGCAACAGTTCTTTTATTTTGTATGTATGTGTTCAAGGAATTAGTTAGTAATTTTAAATTATAAACGTTATATGAATTTATTATTTATTGTTCAATCAGAGATATCCAGAGAACTAATTACCGAATACAGTTTATTACTTTTCAATTATCTAATTTTTAAAGGTTTCAGTGATAGTAATTCTTTTTTTATATAAAAAATGGATGGTTCAGATTCGGTGTGTATTTTTTGTGGAAACAAGTTGGAGAACGATATTGTAATAGTTGCGCAGGGTTTAGAATCGATTATTCAAGCAAGTTTACGAGTATAGAATGGACACCATGAGAGAATGAGAGAAAAAAACAACAAAAATTACTGTTCACAAATCGTGCAGGCAAATACACACGACCATCTAGTATTAGGGCTTCTATAAAGCAAAAAGAAACATCTGAATCTGCGTCTACAACGTCTTCTGTTTTGAGGAGTTCGGAGAAGAAATTCGATTTTAAAAATGATTGCTTCATCTGTGGAAAACCAGCAGTTGTTGATTCAAAGTATTCATTACACCGCAGAAAACTTGTCCACTTTGTCTCTACGTTAGAAATCAGAGATAATATAATAGCAAAATGCAATGAACGATGTGATGAGTTGGGGGAAAGAGTCAAATGTAGACTTCTTAATGTTAGCGATCTTGTTGCACCTGAAGCACGGTATTATAAAGACTGTTATAGAGAGTTCTTAAGAAATATACTGCGAAAAGATACAGTAGGAAGACCAAATTCCGAAGCTTTTGACAAACTTTGTGAATACATAGAAAGTAGAGATGAATGTCAATTTACTGTACCAGAACTACAGAGTGTAATGAAAGGCTTTTCAAATTACCAGGATACTTACACCGATAAATATTTAAGAAATCTTCTTAAAGAACGTTTTAAGGACCAGTTACTTCCGTCCAGTATTTTTGGAAGAGTAAACGTTGTGTGTTCGTCCGATACTGCCACAAAATTAATTGACCAATTATACAATGAAAAAAAAAAACAGATCCTGCTACAGAACGTATCAGAATAGTAATAGCTGCTGCAGACATTACACAATTTTTGAGTGGACACGGTAGATTCCCAGCGTACTTTGTACGGTTTGGGAGGAGCTTGAACATCAAATGCCCTTGTGGCGCTGTGGGAGATACTTTATACTACGTAGTGAATTGCCCATTCACGGAAAAGTATGCAAAAAAACTAATTTATGATAAAGACAATCTGTCCACAATTTTAAACAGAGAGGAAAATTTAGGTCTCCTTTATTCTATTTATCAGGAGGTTAATAACCTCGTTCCACAGGTTTAGTCCTGTTTTTTTCTTTTCTTTTTTTTTTCTCCTGCTTGTCAATTTCTGTCAGAATTTAGAGCCGACCAAGTCTGCGGCAGCATGAAACCACGTCATCTAAACTGTCTTGCACATTTTGGTGATCCTCCGGATGGAAGCGTCGATGTACGAGAAAGTGTATATATGTATATATATAAAGAAAAAATAGTACGAGAACATCTCACTGGCCCTCAGCACTATCCTGACAATGGACTCGTTTCCGGGACCAGGGGCGAGGTGTCCCGTAATCAAGAAGAAGAAGAAGCTACTGCAGACATTATTAAAGATATACAGAAAATGCAGTATGATTCACAAAAATATCCAAGCAAATTATATATTGTTTTATATCACATTGTTGTTTCCTCGGTAAACCCAGTTTAAAGATGCAAATTTTATTACCAGAATCTCATTAATCTATGTTACATCTTGCAGTAGATGCAATCCTTTTACAATCATTTCATTCGGAAATTACATAAGTAACTATTCAAATCTTAGTATAATAAGTCACCATGGATCACGAAGACTGGACGCCGAAACTTCTTGCCCCACAGTTACCATCGCACATAAATATTTAAAAATATATCAAAAAGTGTAGGCTACAGCATTAATAGAATGGATTTTCGCATAATATGACATATAAAAAATATTGCGTAAAATTTAAACGTTTCTAAGTAAAAAACCTACTTTTCCTCCTTTTTTCTTAATTAAAAAAAAACTAGTTGGTTTAGTGCAAACATGAAGTTAACTATTCGTTTAGCCCATTTAATAACAAAAGACAAAAAATTTTATATTTGATCCGATACTGGCTATTTTGTAAACATTGCCATTTTGGATCTTTGGGGGGGGGGGGGGCCCAAGGGGGGTTTTTGGGGACTTTTGTAAAAATGCTTCTCTGGCCTATCAATGGTGTAAAATTCAGCTTTACGCAAATGTTTTCCCTTTCAAGACCTTTATTGACTGGGCTATTTCCCCCAACCTTATTTTGCCGCAGGGCCAACTTTAGAGCGATATATACTCTTCCTTTTTTTCCACTCCCACCAAAAGTTACCTTTGCTTCCTCGGTATGATTTTCGCTTTTTTCGCATAGGCTATTTATATGTTTTTGTTTCGCTACACGTTGCCTCTGTACAGGGTGTCCACACTTATCGTGGTCCAATAGCTAATTTCTAAATCATTATAGATAGACTTATAGTTCCAATTGGAAAAATGTTTTCAATGAAGGGGAAAAATTATATTTTATGTTTTTTGAGTCACCAAATATATTTCTGAAAAAGTTACGAATTCTAATTTTTTATACGGTCTTATCAGTCATATTTAGTAAAATATTCTTCACACGTTAACATTTTTTTTAAAAAAAAGGTCCACTCTTCTACAACTAAAATTCCCAAGTTATTGAACTTTGAATATCGCTGACTTAGACCACTTTACATCATTTCAATAGCTGCCTCGAAGACGATCCACCAATCAATGCACAACACTTGCTCGACGAGACCTCTGATTGGTTTAAAATTATGAAATTCAGAGCTCATAACTCGGTCAGTTTTAGTCGTAAAAGAGTGGAAGTTTTTTGTTTAAAATGTTAGCGTGTGAAGAATATTTTACTAAATACGACTGATAGGACCGAGGGACCGCATAAAAAATTAGAATTCGTAACTTTTTCAGAAATATATTTATTGACTCAAAAAACATAAAATATAATTCTTCCCTTCATTTAAAACATTTTTTCCTATTGGAACTATATGCCTATCTCTAACTGTTTAGAAATTAGCTATTGGACCACGATAAAATACCACTGTAGAAACATATCTGGTTTATTGAATTTTCGTTTTCCTAACCATTCTTCGAAAAAAAAATGTATGTAGATTATTTTCTAAAATATTATTCAGTCCATTTTTTTTTTAAGGAGAGATCAATCGTTATTGTTAGAGGTAAGAAAAGATGAACATTGCAGATCTTCAAAAATAAGAATATAAGAGCAGGTTGCGTTATGCTTGTTTAAAAATTGTTCAAACGTCTTAAAACAGGAAAACTAAGTATCAGTGAAAATGTTTGCAACACTTCTCGTTTCTGATCTGCAGATTCGCCACTGGGTGAGCTCAAAAAGCACAGCGAGGACAACGGTTTTAAACGGACGATGAATTCAAGGCATGGGTGTGTAATTTGTTCAAACAGCAGGCCAAAGGATTTCTACAAGCACGGCATTCTGTGACTAGTGTTACATTAGGGTAAATGCCTAAATATTTTTGAATTTCGTTAGATAATTATTGTGAAATATCCTCTGCCTTTTTATTTATTGACTGTACCTAAAAATTGGTGTTTAGATTATAGTAATTAATAGTATTAATAGATAAACACAAAATTGTATTGCTTACAAGTGAGATGCTTGTATGAAATAGGTAGCTAGTATCAAAATATCACTTTTTCCATGCATTCATGGAAATTTAATTTATGGAATTAAGCAGTAAACACAATTACTTTTGTTTTGGTTTGGAAAAATTAGTAAGTCCATATTTGGAGTGGTCTGGTTGCTACGATTGTTCAAAAATAGATTTAATAGTAAAACCTAAACCTTTGGTTTAGAAGGAGTGGGCGGTAAGCAGTCTTTTGTATTTTTTTATTTTTATTTATTGATTTATTTTTTGAAATGGTTTCTAGTGAGTTGCCTGATTTGATAAGAAGCTATTAGATTGTTATCCCATATCAACATTACTGAAAAGTTTTATAAAGACTTCTATTATGCTCTCCTCAGAAAGACTAATTACTAGAAACCTCTCAGTTGAAAAACTATGTCGCGGATGAAACTTACGTAATCTTCCGTTTCCCACCTCCATAAAGTGGCAAATAATGAACGAAATGGAGACTTGGAAAGAGTGTTACATTTTGATAAAAGGATATTCCATACGCAATGTTCATTCACCTAAATCTGCAGTCGTAAATGGAGGAATATAGGACTTTCAATGATTGATTTTCTGGAAAAAATTTAAATGATGTTTTTATATAAATTTAATTATGTCATTAACTTTCTTTATTTCTTAAAAGATCTCACAAATTAAGATCTAATAGACATGCAGCAAAGAAATGTTTTTCAGAAAATATAGCTTGGAATATTGTAGATATTTGAGGTATCGGATAAGTTTGTTAGTTTAAAAAAATTTTTAAGATTTTTTTATAATATAAATTGATTTGCCATTTTTTCGGAAGGCCTATAGGAATGGAAGAACGTTGATTGTTATTTAAGTTTGAAACTGTCTCAATTAGAAAAATGTAAAATTAATTTTTCAAACTAAGAAGTATTAATTGGAAAACAACATGCATCATTCTACAAAGATATTAATCGATAATTTTATATTTAATACTTTCAAATCAATTACAATAAACGCTATGAATATCGTAATTTTTATATTATCGGATCAAATTAAGCAGAACATTTTATTAATTCAAAACTCTTGACAAGGTTAGCTATATGTGTTCTCAAATTGTTATATGTAATTGTTTTATGTGTTACAAACTCACATGTCGCTAGTAATCGCAGCTGTTCCACCAAAATTTCGTATGTTTTGATGTGTTGTTTTCTGAAATACGATATTTTGTTATAGAAGCGAAAGTAATATGCCTAAATTAGCTACATAAAAAAAATTAACTGAAAACTTTTTTGATTAAAATAGAATAAAAACATTGTGCCGAAATCATATGAATAGAGCGAAATTAATATAATCTAAATCAGAGATTCCCAATCTGTGTACGTGTACCCCTGGGGGTATACGCGAAGGACTAGTTGGGGATACACGAAATCAAAGTTGGTAATGGCGGAAACAAGAAAAAAGGAATTTTAAAAGTTACAGAATTTTATTTCAACCAAATTAAAACTTGCTATTTAATAACTCTACCGATTAAATAGTTGATTATTACGAAACGTAATTTTTAGCTTTCCTTATAAGTTAAAACGAAATAATTACAATATTGATTTCATTTGTTTTGGCGTTGAACTAATACTATTGTAAAAATACAATAAAATGTAAAATAAATAAGTCCAGCAAATGTTATAAATTCCAGTCATTTGACTCTTATGCTGACCCAGGCCCTTAACATTATTGATAAAAACTTCTTTGCATAGACGGATGGTTGGTGATGGGGAGGGTATGAGAGTAGGGGGTACGCGAAAATATTAAGATTAATCAAGGGGTACGCGAAGGAATAAAGATGGAGAACTGCTGATCTAAATGATTAGGGTTCATTTCTTTTAAGATAAAAAAAAGGGGTGAGCCAAATTCTACATGCAAAAATGCGTGCATGTGCAAAAAAAGCACATAACTGTCACAGTCAAGGTACAAATACAGGAATAGTTGCCAGTTATAATTCCTGTGTGAACGTGACTTAATTATTATTTATAGCCTCATTTTCCTTTTGCTATTATTCTTCTGGCTTTATTGGAAGGGATTACTTACTATCGCCCTTCCTCGGTTTTTAATTCCATATGCGACTCTGCTTAGAATACCACACCTTTTTATTGTTTGGCATATCGTATATTTCCATACCTCGGGAATCTGAACTAATTGGGGCTGCCCTCTGTTCGGATTCCGGAAAATTAAGTAAAATTTTCTTGATATACTAAATGCAGTAGAGTATTGACTTCGGGCTCTATGAAAAGAATATGGAAAGAGCTAGCAGGTTTGGTTCTCTACATCAAAAGAAGATTACCGATTCTGTTTCTACTAATTAAAGTGCTGTATTCCTTCTTAAATACCAATTCAAATGTTTCTTTTAAAGTTAAGAATAAACATTCGCAATTGTTATTTTCTTTTCGTTTTTAATAAAGATTTTTTCAGAAAATTAAAAAAAGATGTTCGGTTTATTCCAAACTTCGAATTCAAGAGGTTCCAATGTATTTTAAATCTTGGTAAATATTTAGTCTTTAATTTCTTTTCCTTGCGTTTTCTGCAAGATTCATATGGATATGCAATATTAAGGAGAAAAAAGTCTTTGGAGTAGTACTGAAAAAATAAGTATATATAGTTTCTTTCAAAAAATATTTTCGTGTATCCAAACACATATATTTTGGATATTTCCTCTGAAAAAAGTCAGTTTTTGCTTTTTTTTTTTTAGATCTGATTTTCTAAATCTGATTTTTTTTTCCTAGCTCCTTCCTGACTTCAATTAAGAGCTTTTATTTTAATGAAAGATATTAGCATTTATTGATGGTTTTATTAGCCTTTGGGATTTTTGGATTTTCAATAAGTAAAAAGTTGCTATTTTCAAAAATAATTTTTTTTTTGTACCTTAGAACTTTAGGAATGTTTTCATACACTTTTTGAAAGAAACAGATTATAATTATAGTTTTAATTATATATAAAAATATTTAGAGATAAGTATACAAAATGAGTCCAGATGTATCCTCTGATTTCAAAGCTTTACTGTGCAACAAATAGTTGTATTAATTTACTTACTTCAAAAGATGTGACGTTCAAATTTTGAATGCAAGGCTCGCAGTTTTTCGATATATGTTGCCTTCGCTAAATGAGATGCATGAAATCTGTTGTGCAATTCTTATCAACTTTCTGTTACGTCGATCTAGCATTCAAATGAGGACAAGAATTTACTGCGCCTCAGAAAATTGTGTGGCAATCAACGATTATCACTGATTTAAATACCCATATCACTTCTTTTATTACCAGATAAGCAGATCGACAAAGATATGCTACTAGTCCAGTCAACGAAGGCCAAAAATCGACGATTAGAGAAAAAAAAATGGTATAGTTTTAAAATTTAGCACAGTTGTTAGAGGTAGTGTCCTAAACGACATACTAAAAGTCCCCGCCGGTGTGGGTACGGGGAAGTTAAAGGGAGCGTTTTCAGTTTTTCTTAAATATCTCGAAAACTATGGGGTTCTATCGAAAAACACTAAATTACAAAATTAAACTACATGAAAATTCCTACGAAAAAGTCCTACGTTTCTTTTTTTGTAGCATCAATAGTTTAGAATTGAATGTTTCTAAAATTCCTTATTGCAGTCGTAGAATCGATTAAAAGTGCTGAATCAATTACCTTCATAAAAATTTCATGCATATATAATAATTATACAAGGGTAGTATTATATGTTTGGTAGCGGGGGGGGGCGTGACAAACCCATTTGATGAACAATTATGCTGCTCCCTTCCTCCCCTCACATCCTTTCCCCTTCACAAGTTTCCTTCTACTCGTAGTCCAATTAACGAATTATAAATATAAAAAAATAGTGTAGTTTTGAAATTCGGCACAGTTGGGGAGAGAGAGCCCTAAACGACATACTATAAGTCCTGCTAGTGGAGGGTGCGCAGGGAATACGGGAGTTGAAAGAGGGATTTCTCAGTTTTTCTTAAATATCTCGAAAACTATGGATTCTAGCGAACAAAATTTATTATAAAATTAAACTACATTAAGTTTCATACAAAAATAGTCCTACATATTTTTCATAGGATGATTAGTTTAGAATATTATAGCAGTTTGAAAAAGTACATAATTACAATAAATGGTTGAAAACGTTAGTTTTATATTTATCAAAGAAAGTTTTTATTTCAAAATGGCGCTATCTATTACAATATATCTATAACTTATTATATCTTTCTTTAACAAAATATTATATACATGCCTACATAAAAAATATGCATAACCCATTTTTACACTTGCTCTTAATTAAATTTTACCATGTTTTTTCTAATATTTGATCAAGTTCTAACTCCTGCTCTTCTTCTAGAGGTGCACCTTTGATAAGGTACCATTAAAGGTGCCGAAACAGAAACACATTGCCAAACGTCTGTTGCTCCGCCGCTTCTTTAGTTTTAGGAATTGAGTAAAGATCAGCTGTGATCTTGGTAGATTTAAGAAATGCTGCATATGTATGGTTATTCAAATTATGTTCATCAGCAGTTGCTTTGTACTAGGAACATCTTCTCACCGGCTTGTAAGATAGCATCTGGTGTTGATGAGGGGTTATAAAAGATATCAGCAATGTTTTTCATCTGTCTCAGTTGATTTTTGAACAATATAACTATAGTGCTTTGCTTTTTTTTATATAAATAGCTGGTGTTTTGTCGCAGCCACTGAATGCATGGAGAAGGAGGATGGTTTTGGCAAAAGAAAGTTCTTTATGCAGCTTTCTTGTAAAAAATAATTTAGCTTCTACTTTTCCCTTGCCAGGCTTCATAAAATAAATGTTATTTTCTGGTGGTGCCAAAGCAATCAGTAGAACGACTAGGTCTACGTCTTTCCCTTGAAATGAGAAGTTGCTTTCTCTAACCCAGATCTCACAATATAAGTATCATCATTCCCTGTAGCGACTCTCTTTTCAATTCCTTTAGCAGCCATTTTCTGAGTTAGTAATTGAACATGCCTGGTCTTATTTCTTCAATGACAAGAAAAAAGTTTCTGACGAACTATGACAGACTGGTTGCGAGTTGTTAAGTTAAACTCAGCATAGATATGTAGATTTAGATTATGCTGTCTAAATACACTCATTTGGAGAGTTAACAGAAACAAAATACCGATTAGAAGGGATCTGGTGGAGGGGAACGGACGTGAGGGGAGGAAAGGAGCATAATTGTTCATCAAATGGGCTTTGTCATGCATACACCCGCTCAGACACATACAATATTACCCTTTTATAATTATTGTGTTTGTCAGAGGACCGCCTCATATCAATGCACATGTGATCGTTCCCACTAAAATAAATGACGATGCATTGAACATTTATAAACCTCGTTACTGAGCCGATTCTAGTAACCTATATATCGCATCGCTTTATTATGTACATCGCCATCTATTGGTACAGATTTTATTTTATGTTTCTAGAAATGATGGTTTCATTTGAAATATGTTAGTTGTATTGGCGAATTATTGATCTTCAATGTATCGCCAGATTTCTCGACTCTTCTGTATTTGAACTTTCCTATTTTAAGCTTTCTTAATTAAGTTATTAAAAAATTAATAATTTTTGAAATAATTATACATTCTTATTGGTACTAAAAGAATCTAGGAAAATTAAGGATTTCTCAAAAATTTTAAAGATCTTACTAAATCACTGGTCACTTTTTTTTGCAGATATCTTTTACTTGCAGTACGCGCACGGCGTTGCCCGTGGAATCAGAAATTAAACAAAATGGAAAAAAAATCCCCACAATGACATGAAAAAGTTCTGAAAACAAAACAAAAGATACACAGTATTGATCATCCCGCTTATTTTGCTTCGCGATAATGATATTTCAACTGTAGGAAAACAATACAGAGTATGTTAATCCGAAACAATATTAAAAAATTGCGACGTGAAAATTATTATTATACAGCAAGTAAAATATGCGAGACATGAACACGTTGAGACACTGCCGAAAATAATAATCGAAGTCATTCAGTTGAAGGTTATGACGTATCCTGCGCTCTGCACCGTCAGCCAATCAAAATTGCCAGCAACGTTCCGGAGAAGTGTCGAGGGAGGAAACTCGCTGGAGGAAAAATATATTTCAACTGACCAGGAAAAAATTAATTTAAAAAAACGGGAAACGATATTTTAACCATTTTTGTTTTAAATCCGACAGAACCGTTGCAGTTATAAGCTGAAAAAAATTGAAAATAATAGTATTATTAGAACATTGGATGCAGCAAATTTAAAAATAAAAATTCGATGGCAAAACAGCCTATTTTTTTTAAATTTCTCAAAATTCAGTAAATTATGTTTGAAGCTCAAAACAAACTTCATTAGAACGAAAGTTGTTTGTTCTATCCGATGGTGCATTGATTGTTTTTCAACGATCATTAGAAAAGATACTACAGCTGTAAACGTGACAAAAATGGCCCAAAACAACACAAAAGATTAAATAAAAAATTTTCTAGATTGAATTTTAAAATTCCGGCTTCGAGGTGCATTGAGTCACCTTTACGACTACCTGTGTGCCGAATTTCATGGTTGTCAGTGCGATAGATTCGTCTGGACGTCGCGCGCACACACACAAACATTGCCTTTTATAAGTATAGATTGATCGGAATTTGAAATTTTTGAAAAATACTATTGTAATGCGAAGAAGGACGGTACTTGAAAGACACCTCTTTAATAAAATGAATCTATAAACGTCCCCCTTTAAAATGATTTATAGATAGGAACTCCGAGTTAATTTGTTGTGAAGATGAAGTTTTTCAAAATTGTGGTATTCATTTTTAATCGCCCTGCTTATCAGTTAATCTCCTTGTTAATAACCACTATAGGTATTTTTAACGTTTGGATAAGTTTGTCGATAACCAGTTACTCAGAATGTAAAAGTGCATTAATTTTTATTTTTGTTATTTAGGTTTTGTAGTTGCATTACGAGAACCTTCATGAATGGATACTTTCAAAGTGTACCCTGGCATTGAAAAAGGCTACAGAGTCACCACATCTCTCCTAAAAAAGTGACAACGATAAGAATGTGAGACAGTTCCATGTCCCGCAGATATGGGTTCCAACATGTGACTTATCTTGAATGGAATCAAGCACCATGAAATAGAAAACAGTAATTTGTCAAGAAGATGTGTTTAAAGTTTTTCATACACGCTATATTTTTATTTTCTATTAATATACATTTGTGAATATTTTTATAGCCTGCACAAAAGAGAAAGTTTCTGCTAACGATTCATATAGTAAAGTTTATTTCCTGCTATCAAATTTAAAGCCAAATATTTTGGTTCGTACAACGTAGAAATTCCTGTTTGCCAATTCTGCAGAAATAGAATTATTATGTTGGAACCTTTAAAATTTCTTTTACAAACTGAAATTAATAGGAAGCCACAGTTGCGTGACTAACGAACTAGAATATTTTCAAAACTATTTGTTTTAAAAGACATTTTCCTTTTATTAGTTAGACGATGGAGTCGCCATACGCCTGTAATTTATGTAGTGAAGTGTTTACTGAGCAGCAAAATTTGGAGACACATTTCTTGACTCATAGAAAAGAGAAACCGTTTACATGTGACGTTTGCAGAAAGGCTTTTTCTCAACAGCAGCATTTAAAAGGACATTTACGGACACATACAAACGAAAAACTGTATGCATGTGATATATGTAATAAAACATTTTCACAGCGGTGCCACTTAAAACAACATTTACAGATACACACGAAAGAGAAACCTTTTGAATGTGATGTGTGTAATAAAGCGTTTTCTCAAAAGTCAAATTTAAAAACACATTTGCGTACGCATATGAACGAGAAACCGTATGTATGTCACATTTGCAGTCAAGCATTTTCTTACCAGTCATCATATGAGACACATTTGCGGACTCATACAAAAGAGAAACCGTTTGCATGTGACATTTGCAATAAAGCTTTTTCTCAGCAGCATCATTTAAAGGAACATTTACGGACGCATACAAAAGAAAAGCCCTATGCATGTGACATTTGTAATAAAACATTTTCACAGGCACCTCATTTAGAGAATCATTTACGGACGCATACGAAAGAGAAACCGTATGCATGTGACATTTGTAGTAAAACTTTTTCTCAGCAGCAGCATTTAAAAGGACATTTACGGTCGCATACGAAAGAAAAACCGTATGTATGTGACATTTGTAATAAAACATTTTCTCAGCGGCCTCATGTAGAGACACATTTACGGACACATACAAAAGAGAAACCATTTCCATGTAACATGTGTAATAAAGCATTTGCTGAAAAGTCGAATTTAAAAACACATTTAAGGACGCATACAAAAGAGAAACTGTTTGCATGTGACATTTGCAGTAAAGCTTTTTCTCAGCGTCAGCACTTAAAGAGACATTTACGGACGCATACGAAGATAAAGCCGTTTGCATGTCACATGTGTAGTAAAGCATTTTCTGAAAAATCAAATTTAAAAACGCACATGCGGATGCACACGAAAGAGAAACCATTTGACTGTGCCGTATGTAATAAATCATTTTCTCAGAAGTCGAATTTAAAAACACATTTACGGACGCATACGAATGAGAAATCGTTTGCATGTGACTTTTGTAGTGAAAAATTTTCTGATTCAGTATTTTTAAATACACATCTACTGAAGCATACCGTAGAGAATAAACCGTCCATTTGTGATGTTTAGTGAAACGTTTTCCCAGCAAGAGCATTTCGATAGAGTTTTACTGGCACATTCTAAAAATAAACTGTATGTCTACGACATATGTATTATAAAGATTTCTTTTAAATTAAATAATTTGTTCAAAACATAAGATAACATTTACACTGAAATAGTTTATAAATGACTCAAATTCTTGTTTTGTTAGCTTACAACTTAAGTCACATGACAACTTCCATCATTTTACCATTCATGATTGTACTACCATTTCATTTTTCATGATTGTAGTACCATTCATACATTTCACTTCAAGTGATACAATAATTCCCGGATACATATTACATAAATGTTGCTTTCTATTCTAGTATTTAAGAATTTTTTCGTTAGCATCCTGTAACAATGCAATCACATGCGCGACTAGATGGAAACCATGCAAATATGAAATGTGCATTAAAGCGTTTTGCTCATGGAAAAAGTTTTATTAACATGATAAGGAATTTTGTAATATTTGAATGTTACTCAAAGTACACACCGAAAGCACGTTCATTTTATTGAAGGCATTTAATAAAAATGTATATTTTTGATGAGGTTAGATATGACAAATATATATTTATTAATTTGATTTTTGTAATTATCTTCTTTTGTGAAACGTCTATATTTATTTTTATTTCTAAATTATTTAACCCTGCTGTTCTGTTCGCATTTACTATGCACATGTAACGTTCTGGTCAATATGACCCGAAAACTTAATACGAAGTACAGGGGCCTATATTCCCCATGCTTTCAGAACATTATTATGTTTAGAGATAAATAAGATCTGTTTTAACAGAAAAAACTACATGTATTTGAAAAACAATACAATGAATATGTAAATATAAACATATATATGTAAAATAAAAAGATGAATTAGTATAATTTGTTAATATCTTGCCTCTTGTTTATTTACAATTCTGACAAAAATATGATTCATATTTTTTGCAGATATGTCTTTTACAATTATTGCAAAATGTATTTGTTTTATTATCATTGCTTTGATTGACTTAACATGCATCGGGCAAGTTTATTACTAAACTGTAAGTAAACAATGGATGTTAAGGATAAATATTTTTGCCATTTATAGTGTACTCTTTTGATTATATTACGTAACTCTATTTGCTTAGAGATGTTGTTTTTCCAGAATATACGAAGCATAATTGGCCTAATCCTTTGAAAAACAACCTTGTTTAATTTCATTCCATTTCTATTGACTGATGTCCAGAGAATAATTGCATTACTAGCAGAACTATCCAGCATATTATAAAACATAACCATAGGCTAGCGAAATTTTTAAATTTACAAATATATGTCTTCAAAAGTTGATCAAAAGTATCAACAGCAATTTAATGACAACAAACTCTCATATCATTTCTTACTTTTTGTGAAGTCTGTTAGTAAATGATTTATCATAAGGCGTTGTGCTTATAAGAATTATGATCCATTCTTTTCCATATACCCTTTCGCCTTCAATAATTGTAATTTTTGCTGATATCATTTTGGTGTTTAGACTTGAATACAGTTTCTGATTCTGATGAACTTCTGATTATCCACAACTCATTAAAGTTTAGAAAATTTAATTTAGAACTGATTGGTCAGTTTTACTTTTATAAAAAAAAATTAAATAGATGCAACTTTCCTTTTCATTTCTACAAAAAACCTTTAACCCCAATCCTAACAATTAAATTAATTTGAATGAACAAAAAATAATACTAAACACTGCACTCACATCGCAATGAAATTATCACATTTTTTGAAATCAAAGATGATTTTAAAAGAAAGAATTAGATTTAACTTATTATACTAATAAACACATTTTTGTGTGAAAAAAATTGTAATTATCTCTGAAAGTATAATTACAAGTAAGAGCCTTTAATTTATTTGTGTACTTGTTAATATGATGAAATTAAAATTTATATTGATTCTCTTCTCTATTTGTAAAATGCAAGTTATAAAATTGTTTTTAAAATTATGAATTATTTTCTATAATCGACGAATAAAAGTGATAGTTAACATTTAAAATATTAAATGAATTTACTGTCATTAATTAATTCATAATAATTTTAATTATGATAAACAAAAGTTGGAGATTATTGCATTCTGACATCAAATATTGTCTAAAAAGAGGTATTGTAAATTATAAAATTACTTTGCGGATTTGTGTATATGTTTTCCTGGATATCCAATTTAATCAACTCAACATGAGACTCGATAATTTTTTTTTGGGGGGGGGGGAAGAAAAAGAGAAGGTTTAATATGTTAAGGCTTCACCCGGGTTTACTGGTTAATATAACTAAACTTCTATACTTATAAAAGGCAATGTTTGTGTGGTTGCGATGTCCAGACGAATCTATCGCACTTGCAGCAGACAGGTAGTCGTAATGGTGACTCAATGCACCTCGAAGCCCAAATTTTAAATTTTTTTTGAAATGTTTTATTTAATATTTTGTGTTGTTTTTATTGATTTTTCGCACTAACTTCGCAATAGCATGGTTTCGGATAATTGTACGAAAACAATAAATACACCATCGAAAAGAACAAACGATTTCTGTTCTAATGAAGTTTGTTTCGAACGTCTAACGTAATTTATTGAATTTTGAAAAAAATTTTAAAAATAGTCAGTTAAGCCTAAAAAATTTGTTTTCTAATCTCAATTTGCTGCATCTAACGTTCTAATTTCGTTATCAATTTGAAATTTCTTGAAGTAATAAATATAACTTTTCTCCGTGATTTAAAACAAGAATGGTTGAAATTGAACTGTTGGTTGAATTTAAGTTTTTTTTTTTTTTTGAAGTCTTAAAAAATTTTTGCTTCATAATTTTTTCCTCCTGATTGTTCGTAATCAAGGTGGCGTGACGTATTTTCCTAACATGCATTTCGTCAAAACCACCTGACGTCATAATCCCTTTGCTTTCAACACTTGGACAGATCATTCTTTTAATTAGTTTGTTTTTATTATACTTTTTGATAGCCGGGCATATGGCTGATATCTTTAGTTACAGAAGACTGGAAAATATGAAATATGTCTTCAAGGAGCTAATTACATAATGTGACTTCAAAGTTTAAACCTGAAGCAGAAGGTTTTATCACTTTTTTTTTTTTCCCTTCTCTGATTCATTTTGGATATATTTAAATACCACAGAAATTATGTTTGTCGTATTGTTCCATTTGAAATCGTTTAAAATTTCATTCGGTTTGCATTCTTTAACATTTTACCTGATTTACAGGAATCAATCTTTTTAATCCTAATTTCTTTTTTCGAAAAATCGGTTTATTTGATATGTAACTTCAATTTGAAATCATTTCGTTGAATGGCTTTAAGTCAAAGTATCTAATGTCACCAATTAACTATTTTTAACAGGATCCAAAGTTTTTAATGTGTCAGGATTACTGAATTATAACTCCATTTTAGCGAACGGAAACAGCTGGTTGTTTTTACTCGGTTCGAATTCCAATAGCATCGTTTGCACCAAACTTTATAATTTCGTTGTCACTTTTTTTAAAAAAAACGTATCTTCAGTTAATGTCATTGTCGCGAAGAAAAATAAGCGGAAAAAATTAATGATATACATATTTTTTGTATTGATTTTGTTTCCAAAAATTTATTTTATGTCATTGTGGGCTTTATAATTTCATTGTCACTTATTTTAAAAAACGTATCTTCAGTTAATGTCATTGTCGCGAAGAAAAATAAGCGGAAAAAATCAATAATATATATATTTTTTGTGTTGATTTTGTTTTCAATTTTGTTTTATGGGCTTTAAAAAAATTTGTTGAAATTCATGATACCACGGGCAACGCCATGCGGGTACTGCTAGTATTTAATAAACTTACGAATAATTTTAATTTTAACTGGTATTGATATAGTTAAAATTATCATAAATGAATTATTTATGATAATTATGAGAAACGTAAATATGATAAAAGTTTAACTGTTTAAAGGGTATTGTTAACAGTGGTGTATCGACCGGGGGACAAGGGGAATATAGTTGTTACAAGCAGAGGCCCGAGGTAATTTTACCAACCAGGCAATCAAGAATATGGCATCCCCAAACACACATAACCAACGTATTTTTTAAAAAAATTCTATTATGTCTGTATTCTAAACGCCAAACAAATTTTTGCATAGAAATATGCATGTTTAATCTGCAAATATGACTAAATAATATTATTTTGAGAATTTTTGAACTTCAAATATATTTAAGATTATGTAGGTCTTATTGAAACTAAAATAATATATTCAACAAATTTATTTTAAAAATAGTTGACTTTATTTTAAAACAGTATTATAAGTTCTGTTCAAAAACTTACTTTTCTTGCATTTATCCACAAAATTTCTTCCCAATTGCAATATTCTACAGAAGGTACCGTTCAACTGTTATGGTTGCTACGTCAACTATTCGCTCTTGTGACATGGTGGATTGCAGATACGTTTTAATAAGTTTCAGTTTAGGAAAACTTCTCTCGCCAGCAGCTACAGTTACTAGAAAAGTCAGAAAAAATAGTCAAAGCCACTGATAGATTTCGAAAATTTGCAGCAACACTGTTCATATTGAAGTAAGTTAGAATCGGTTACAGCTGGTCACTTCGCCTAATAGTAGAATTAACATAACTATTGGTGAATTTGGAAATCATCTACATCATTATGATTACCGTCACTCAAGGCCAAATGAAGATCATTAAACATGCCTAAAATTTTATCGTGTTTCGCTTTCTTGATGTTAGATAAAAAAAACCATTTTTTTTTTTCATATATAGCGTTTAGTTCATCGAAGCGTTCCTGGAAAGAGTTGATTGTGACTTCTAGAATAAAAAAAAAAAAAAATAAAAGCTTTGTTTGAATCTTTTTTGGAGGAGCTTCGTCTAGAGATTCATAACCATGTAACTTCTTTTTTTTTTCGGTGGTCGAACTTCTGGTTCTTGACATTCTGCTGTAGTCTCAATACTGTTTCAGAAGTCATGTGCAACAGCCAGAACATTTTGAGCCCCTTGTCTGATCTCGTTTCTATCATAGATTGTTTTTATTTGTCAATCATTTCTACAGCACTAGACACATCTATATTTTCACTCTGTAACATCTTACTTATGACATAGACCTTGAAAAGAACTGAATCCCAAATGACGAGACTAGCAACAAACTTAAAACTTTTTACTTTCTTTTCCAAACTCAAGACAAGGTTTTTGGTTAATGCTTCAGTTCTTTTATCCAGCGATAACTCCAATAGAGTGACCGCATTTGATAAGTCAAATGCGGTCACTCTATCTATAGGGCTTGCCCGTTATACTGGATACATGTTTTTTCAAGATTGTCCAACGATGAGTTTTGGATACAAAGAACCTGTAAATTTGCTATAAAATACTAAGGAATTCCACAGCGTCCAGACAGGGTTGTAGAGCTTCAATAAGAACCAAATTTAGGGAATAGGTAGAGCATAAAACATAATATGCCCGAGGGTTAATGTTCGGGATTCTGTTTGGACACCTGGGTTTTTTCCTTTCATAGTGGCCTGTTTATCATAGCTTTGGCTAAGTTTATTTTTCAGTGTATTTTTCATCTCTTCCAGCTGTACTAAAAGTTTCTTTATTAAAGAACATCGCCGATTGAAATGGATCCCCAAAAGTTCTCTTTCATGCAAGGTTCTGCACCTGTAATGCACCATACAAATCTTATAACAAATGTCATCAGCCTAATGTGACTTGGTGTGCAATCTAAAATTTTGGAGTAATATGCCTATTTTGAAACTTCCTTCAAAATTTGTTCTTCGATTTTGGATCCAAGTAGTCCTATGATTTCATTTTTAATAGTTTTTTCTCGGTAATGAATATATGATTCATTATACGCCGCTCTTCTGAAATGGTCAGCACTAAACGACGCAAAATTTTCCAATGAATGCAAGTAGCTTTAAAAATTTTCCACTGTTTTTGCCATATAGTAACATCTTTCTTTCCTCTTTTTTTCTTTTGGAAACACAACCACGTATACTCTCCAATGTCCAACCTTCATTTGGTTTCTTTCTGATTTTCAGAATTTATAGTCCTTCCTAATCTTATTCTTTTACTGAACTCCATGCAAAGCTGGTAAGCTTTCATATGATTTGAAGATTTCTCATGTGCTGATAACTATTCGTACATGTGTTTCCAATCATAAACCCCCGATGCTGACGCTAAGGACATTTATACAAACTCAGAAAAAGGAGACAGCAGAAACAAAAAATTGCATATCCGCAAATCTGTTTTTTAGAACCCTGTCCCTACCCAATGTCGCAAATTAACCACCGGCTTAGCACTACGATGTTAGGCGAAAAAATTTTGAACCCCCCCCCCCAAAAAAAAAGTCTAGAGGCATGAGGCGAGCGCCTGTGAGAAAAACCACCAGTGGTAGTGGGGCGCTTAGTACAGCTCGCACAGTGGCGAATCCAGGGGGGGGGGCTATCGGGCTACAGCCTTCCAGACCCAAGCCAGAATTCTTAATTTTATTTAAAATAATTACAACTGATTTTTCTTAATTTCCCTCTTTTAAAAAATAATAACGTTTGAACATTGCTTTCTGGCTATACAGGCTCGAAAATTTTCCTACTTTTGCAGTCATTCCCCTTGTATTTGTAGTTTTGACGCGGTCGAAGACATTTTTTGGCTAGTTATTTCATTGTAATTTTTATTAAATTATCGAAAGTATTGTATTGTTCTTTATGATTCATATTGTCAGGTGAGTAAAGTCTATATCAGCCTTGAGGTTTGAGATTCGTCACGACGATACAAAATGTTTATGCTTTCAGACCCCCCCCCCCCCAGACCCGAATCCTACATTCGCCACTGATCTCGCATGTCTTAGTGATGTTATCCAGAATAAGAGAACGGGCCGCCAATTCTAAAGGGAAATTATTTGCCATTTTTTCGGAGCTCTCTTGTCTATTAAACCTTTTATTTTTATTCCCCTTCACGCTTCCGCTTTGGCGCCACTGGTAGTTGCCCGGCCCTCGGGCCTCCTCTGGCCACGGGCGCTAGTTTTAGGGGTCGCCATAAAGTCAAAACATTACTTCATTTATGCCCTTTTTTAAAGAAAAAATGAAGGGTCTAAATAATAATACCATGCCCCGGGCGCTATTTACGCTTGTCAAGCCACTGATGATAAGCTAGGTAAAAAAAAAAAAAAATCATGCTATTCCCCAATTGACACTTAGCCTCGCTACGTCTTTGGCCACGGTGACAAAAAAAAATGCGTTTATGCTACTTTTTAGAGTCAGATACCGTAAGGGGGCGAAAAAATACCATACTCCGAACGCTGTTTACACAAGCTAAGCCTCTGTTGTTGACAGATTGAAGGTTGGCGAAAAAATCATAGTACGACCTAGAGATCCTTACCCTCGCTACACCACTGATTTGTTAAAGAATTATTTTCTCTTAATTACATTTGATATTCCTATCCGGATCCATGAACGAGAGCAACGATCCGGATTCCAAACTGGATTTACTCTCGTATATACGGATCGTATGAACGTCTTTCAACGAAGTATTTCTGGAAGTTTCTCTACTTGGCGGTTATTTGTTGTGTATTAAATGATTTGGCATGAAGTAGATATTTCGGCAAGAAGTGTTTGTTTTTACTAATTGCTAACTGGAAAGCTCTGACAATCTGAAAAGGAAGCATAGTCGTAAGAAGTAAGTTTTAATAAAATCGTACCTATTTCTCAGTTTAAGGGAATCGTTTTTCACTCTAAAAGTTACATATACACAATTGCATATTTCACGATTAATTTGCAGGCGGATAATTTAAGCCTGTCAAGAAATAAAATGGGAACGACAAATTCAGGTAGTACTTTTCTTTCCACAAAAAAGGCATAATGTTTATCTTGATATAACTCACTTTCTTCAGTGTGTATATTTAGTGTAAATATGGAATTAAGATCAAGGTACTGTCCCACCGACAATCCGCAAAGCTTTGACCAGTCGTTAAATCTTAATTAGTTAAACCAAATTTGCAGAGCTATCACTTAAAAGAATTGAAGGATGACGGCGGCATTATGTTTTTAAATGTAGCCAAATAAATTGATTTCATTTCTCAAAAATTTGAATGCAAAAGCCTTTCTAATCGTTTTATGACTTACAATCATGTAGTACACTCTACTAATATTAACTTGCCCTCAATTTTGTTGATTATCATTTGTTGTAATGATATAAAGTGAAAAAAAACTTGTGGTTTAGTTTTATATGTATTAAAATTTAATATGACAATGAAAGCAAAACTTTTCAGTTGGAAAACTGTTTAGTGATGAATTCTATGATGGCATATTAAATAAGTGAATAGTTACTATTTTATTTTGTAATTTTCTTTTTTGTTTTTATTTTTTGAGAACTATTTGAGATGGGATGGTCAAGCTATATACAAAAAATCACAAAAGCAGCAGTATCATAATCTTTTCAAGAAAAACCAAACTTGTGTGATAGTTGCATAAAAAGTAATGATTTATTTCAATAACAGTGAAATTATACTTTAATTAAAAATAAAACAGTATCATAAATGCATAAAAATTTCAATTTGAAAACAAGTTTAACATGAAATAGCATGTGTTTTACATCATAAATGCCTACTTTGTTCCTGCTTGCATGCAGGGACAAATTAGAAAAAAAAAAAAAAAAAAAATGGCAAGTTTTAAAATTTTTTTAGAAAATACAAAAAAATTAGTAATGTTTTTGGGTAGCCTCTGAACCTTAGTTACTACTTTCAATCTTGATGGCAATCTCCAGAGATGATGATGGTATTTTCTATCACTCCTCTAAATGACTTTATTATTGGTTTTAGTTTTAATGCTTAGTTTCCTAATTTGCCAACCCAGAGAATTTTACAAATGGCCATAGGGAAGGGGTAATATTTGATGGATTGGTTTTAAGTTATTTCCATGCATTATAGAGCAGCCATTCCTGTACAATATGAGCAATATATTTGGGATAATATTTTATTGAAAGATTTATGATCTCTCGAGTCATAATATGGAGGTACTTTGATGGACATTACCTTTCAAAATATCCAAATAGTTAAATTGATTCATTGTTCCTCAATTATTATGACTAAATTGCTTTCTCCAAAAGCTGGCTATAACCCTAAACCAGTGGTCCCCAACCCCTGGGCTGCAGCCCGGTACCGGTCCGTGGATCAAATGGTACCGGGCCGGCCAAGGAACATTAAATTATTTCCATTTTTATAAGCTTTTATTCAACTTGACTGTCTTCCTTCAAATCTTGTGATCGATTTCTTACCCCCAGATGGAACCGTCTCGTTGAAAAGAAGCAAACTCAGGATTCCTATTGATTTAGCGTTCTAGTGAGTTAAAATGTTAAATCACTTTATATTCATTTTTTGGTGTAACTGTATTTTATTTTGAATATGCTTAAATATTAGTTTATTAAAAAACCAATTATTAAAAATTGTTTTTTTAATGTTTAAATACAATTAAATTAAAATTATTAAATCAAAACAATCTAAAATATAAACAATGAACGTCCCCCCCCCCCAGCGGGCCGCGGTAAAATTATCAAACGTTCACCGGTCCGCGGCAATAAAAAGGTTGGGGAACACTGCCCTAAACCATAATCCAACCCTCCCTGCTTAACAGTTTTTCTCATATTCTTTGATTTGAGCTCTGCATTTGCTTGCTTTTTCCAAATTTTTTTATGTTCATCTGAATCTTAAAAATTAGATTATTCTCACCCAGAAAACAAATTCACATAATTTTAAAATTGGGAGTCCTCTTCATGCAAAGGCAAGTCATTTCTTACGAATAGTTTTCTGTCCATAGTATCCTGCCTTTTGTAACATGGCATTCTTGATTGATTGCATGATTTCCTAAATTTGTTTTTTACATCAGATGCTAATTTTGGTGCATTGATTCATAGATTTCATTTTACTTTTCATGCATTTATCCAACCTTTTTTTTTTTATAAATATGGATGTTCACCCTGTTCTTGGTTTGTTTCGATTACTCCCATCAGCCTGGAACTTTTCAATGATTATATGCAGTGTTGCAGGATTTTGCCTGACTATTTAGTAAATTGTAGTTGAGATTCGTTTTTCTTATGGAGTTTTATATTTAAATCTTTCAGGTTCTGGGATAGTTAAATTCACTTGATGCAATTGATGATTCAAATGAACATTAAATCCTTAACTCAGAGTTACAATAAAACTTCCAAAATTTTCTTAAAATATAAGAAAAAGCAAAAATTATCATGTTTAACCTTTTCAGAAGCTTATAAATATGGAAAATTTTGGAGTGAACTCATATTTTTGTGATGGAAATTTTACTGGCGAAGAAGAAAAAGTTTAAAAAAATTGAAAAGGAATAAGGTCTGTGTTAATTGCTTGTTATTTTTAATGCCGTAATTCAAAACAATCAAAAATACTTTCAAAAAATAATTTTTTTGTTGGATTTATTTGAAAAAGTTAGAATTTATGACTCAAGATATTGGTGCATGCTTCCATTTGTGCTTGAATGTACCCATATCTTTACTTTTGCTATAAAATATTGCTTCAAAAATATATATCTCTGTAGGAATGTTGAATTGTTTTATTACTATTTGAATTAGTTTTTGATTTTCAATCAATTATCATCTATATTTAAAGAAATAAATTATTCTTCTTAACTTTTGAATGATATTGGAATTGTTAAAAAAATGGTAACAAAATATTATTTATCTTTAAATATAACTTGTTACAACACAAGCAGGAAGTTCATTTATAAATACAAAGCTAGAAGTTATTATTTTTTGAATATGTTGTGGCAAAATATAAAACATTTTTTTTAGAAAAATGTAGTCATGTCTTCAACCTTTTTTCAAAATTTATGCAACTCTTTCATTTCCTGAATTACATATACTTTACAAATATATTGCAATTATGATATAAAATTTTTGTTCCACCTTGTTTAAACTGTTCTGATAGATTCAAAGTAATTTGTTAGAGATGGAGTGTTTGATTTAAAATATAGAAAGTCTGATTTGTGATTCGATTGATGGTGATTGAAAAACATTTTTAATTTGCTTTGGTAGGCATAGTTGATTTCAATATTAATTTGATATGCCCTCATGTAAGCCCACATAGATTTGTTTTTATGTCAAGAATCGAAACTGAATAATTGTCCTGCAGGAAACTTTGCTCTCAAAACTTAATCTTTGTGTGGGGAGGGGGGGGGGGGCTTGAATTTGTACCAGGTTTTTGTAAATAACTATTACTCAGTTGTCTTTTTTAATTCTTTCATTTTCTTCAGTAATGTTTTATCATATCATTATACTGTTCTATAATATAAATCAAAAATGACTTTTTTCTGTTGAATTTTTGCTCCCGCCTTTTTTTTATTTTATACTAGCTGTTACCCGCGACTTCATGCGCGAAGCATTCAGAAATTTTTAAAAGTAAAAGCTGAGTTTTGGTTACCTGATATTTAAATTTCTTTTGACTTAAATCATATTATTACTTTATTGTAGTGGCGAATCCGGGGGGGGGGGCTATCGGGCTGCAGTCCCCTAGAGCAAGTCCAGAATTCTTTATCTTATTTAAAATCACTACAGCTTCCCTCCCACTCCCTTAGTCTCCCTATATAAAAAAGTCACAACATTTCTTCCTGGCTTTTGACAAGCTCGAGAATTTTCCCACTTTTGTAGTCATTCCACTTGTATTTGTAACATTGACATGGTCAAAAACATGTTTTTGCTAATTATATCATTGTGTTTTTCATTAAATTATCAAAAATATTGTAGCGTTTTTTATGATTCTTATTGTCAGGTGAGTAAAGTCTGTAAAGTTAAAGTGTTTTGGTTTATATAAGCCATAAGGTTTGACATTCATCACGACAATATAAAATTTTTTTTATACCTCCGCCCCCCCCCCCCTGTATTAAATGTGCTTGATTCTTGACCAAAATTTAAACCCCATAGCAATATTATATTATTTCTTATAGTTAATGAGTATCCATTAGAGCATCCTTTCTAACTAGAAATTCAGAACTATAATATAAATAGTGAAAGAATGCACTAAAATTGGTAAAAAGTGACTTAAAATAATATTCCAAAACTCATCCCCCCTTTTTATAGTTTATATATGTGTATGCTCTAAATTATACTTAGTTTAAAATTCAAGACTGACCATGTTCGCTGTTGGTTGGTGACACTCGAATATTCAGCCTATGAGTATACTGAATGTTCGTTGCCATTGACGAATATACAAGTTGTTGATGGTAGTGAATGTATTAATTCAAGCTAATAGGATTTATAATTGATAGGATTGTTTGGCTTCTGTTTTGTGTGCATTAGTTTACTACTTTACCTTTTCTAAGGCCATGAGGGGCAATATATTTGCTAACAAATTTATCAATTTTCAAATGTCCATTGTAACCTATTTTACCATATCTGATAAGAGCTGATATATCTTAATATGTTTAAACATTCAAATTAATTCTCAGTTAATTATTATTTTTTTGAGATAAAAAGATAGTTATGTGAGAACAACTACCAATGAAAAAAGGTTGCTACAAATTCTCACCAAATTTTTCACTGAAACAAAAATCCAGATGTTTTAATTTCGTATCACAAATTATAATGAAATATCTTGATTTCTTAATTTGTAATTATTGTAATACATGTCTAATTATTTTTTCTTATTGGCTAAATGAATTTCTTTTCTCAAATCATTCTCGGTCCCAAAAATATTTTAATATACCAACCAGAACTAGAGGGAAAAATTGTCTTTTGAAGGATAATTTTATATTGTTATATGTATGAATATATTAAAATAAACAGAAGGGAGACATTTTTCATCAAGTTTATAATTTTTTTTTCTTATCTAGTTTTCAGTGAAATGCCAACTTTCTAGTGTTTTATCGTAGAAGATATCTAAACCACCAGGTTTATTTATTTATTTTAAATTGAAGGAAAGTAATCTGGAGAGCTTAAGTTTAAAAAAAAAATCACTTACTTTTTCAGCATTGAAAGAAAGCATAAATTTAATGATTTGATATTAAGTGTAAAAAATAGTTTGAAAAAAAAGTGGATATTGTTAATAGGATTTAGTAAAAATAATATTAAATTTAGTAATAATATGAATAGCTGCAAATTATTTTGTTTACTTTGATAATAAATAAACAATCGTTCCTTCAAATTATAATTTTTAGTAATATATTTGAATGGATAGATATTCACTTATATGTCAAATACAACCAGTCAGTTGAGTTTGTGAATCATTCCCACAGAACAGTGTAACAGAAATTTGGAAGCTTGTTTTACTAAATAAATAATATTGAAATGAAATTCGTTTCCTTTCAAAATTGTTTCCCAAATTACACTTACTGAATATTAAACAGCTGCAAAACATACGGCAAATTTAAATATAATTCATGTAGTGATTATAGCAAGTAATAATACTGAATAAAATAATGGATGAATACAAAATTTCATTGCTTACAAGTTAGGCGTTGACATGAAACTGGCAGTTGGAATGTGTAATGGTCCTCAAATTAGACAGCTGATAAACAATCATTTATGGATTCCATGCATGAGACTGAGCGAAAAATGTAGATGCCATTTGTCCTATGTTGCCAATGACTTTCTGAGCAACCACAAAGCTCAAAACTGTGCTGATTTAATTACCTACTTCAGAGACCATTGTTGTAATATGAGCATCAAGGTTCATTACTTGAACATTCATTTAGACCGTTTCCCTGAAATTCTTGGCAATACTAGTGAAGAACAAGTTGAAAGGTTTTACCGCAACAAAAAGAGGTTGGCGGTCCGATACCAGGACATATGGATACTCATATGATGGCAGATTACTTAGAAATCTGCAAAGAGATTGTGTAACCAAAGTTCATTCAAGGATTTCAAACAAAAAAAGTTTCAGAAATGAAAGAAAAAAAACCTTTTCCTTTCGTTTTATTTCATTGTTCATGTTTTCAATTTTTAATTAAGCTATTGTACATATATATTGCTATGTTTTTTCAGTTAATTAAATGTGTTCAAATACACTACTTGATGCCTTGGTTTGAA
>BGPR01011160.1:0-49724 GCA_013235015.1 Araneus ventricosus
TAAGACAATTGATGGTATGCCTACAGAGAAGAAAGAACCAAAGCTTCTCTCTTCTGTTCGATAAAAATAATAGACAAGATGGAAAGCACTGAATCTCAACAAATAGAATCTTCAAGCTTAGGAAGCAAAGTAAAAATTACCGTAATGTGATGCATTTATATTCAAACACATCTTTTCCATCTATTTAATTAGAAAAGCAAAAAGTAGATTTTAAAAATTATTACTTTTTTTTGTTTCACTGCATCATTTCATAGAGTAGCTTACTTTTTAGGATTGTCATTATTTTTCAAATTAATTTAATTATGCGATACAAGGATACATTCTTGATGGGCATAGCTATTAAAAAAGGTTGGTAAAATTAAGGTTCGCCCAATCAAAGGTTCTAGAGCCGCTTCTATGTTGCAAATGAAACACAATTTCACTAGAGAGAGGAAACATAATTTCACTAGAGAGAGGAAACATAATTTCACTAGAGAGAGGAAACACAATTTCACTAAAAGGTAGTTCGAGGATGCACTCTATAGGAACTGAAAAAAAGAAGGGATAGAAAAAAGGAGGAAGAGAAAAGAAAAAAGTTGAAATTTTCGAAAGAAGATGGCGTAATGAAAAAAGAAAATTGAGTTTTTTTTATTATTATTATTGAAGCAGAACTGAATAGTTGATTGGAGTATTTTGTTTAGTTTAAGTAAAAATGCTGCTGAAATTCAGTTCTAAAGTATTTTTACTTTCAAAATACCGTTTTTATGCAATATTGTGTACCACCTCACCCTATTTTTTCTAGTGTGATGTGATATACTTTCTTAAAGGTAAAATTCGTTCTATTTTATCTTTTCTTCTCTTTTTTTTATGAAACCAAGAAATAATAACCCTGTATTCACGACACGAAAGGAAAAGTATCGATATGATTACATAGCTAATAATAAGCATCAATATTATAATTTTTTGGCCGGCTTTTTAAAAAATCTACAAATTTCTTTCTAATATTAATCGAGACTTTTAAATAATAGAAAAATTGAAACTATTACACGGGCATTTCCTTTATTGTAGTTGAAAAGGAGGTTTTCGTGCATATGCATTGGAACTGTAAGAAGGACAAGATTTAGATAAAACTCATAAAATTATTACTTTTAGTGATTAATTCATTATTTCAATAAACAAACTATTAATAATTAAACGCGCTATTAAAAAAATTAGCCGAATTTTTGATAATTGACTGCAGTTTGGAAATATAAATTTACCTATGACTTAAACAAAAAAATTAGTAGATATTCGAACCGCTTTTCCGAAACATCGTAGAATGATCAGGCTTGACTCGTCTGTTTTTTATTATCTTTAAACATTTACTCACAATTTTGTGGACTGATTAGAATGCTCAGGGTTCTATAAATAAAACAAACAGTTCATCTATCGAAACTGCTATATTATGCAGGATTAGGATTACATTTTAAGAGGCAATATTTACAGAGGAAGATATATGCGATTTAATTAGTTGTGGTTCGTCGTAAGATTGGGATGGCGCGTCGTTAGCCTTGTACATCGTCGTTCTCTAATACATATCTTATTCAAACGTAGTTGCTCAATGCCGTGTTCCGTCTCTCTGTTCTTCGCAGCTTGATGCTCTGATAATAATGGCGATGTTAGCGACCTCTACCCGGGATTCAGCTGGTGGCCTACAATTATATAGTAACGATACTGGTACGCAAAAAATGTATGTAAAATCGTTGCAACTCGCGTGCGTTTAAATGCAGTAACTAAAATGATAAAAAGTATTGTTGTAAAATGTAAATAAAAAATTATTTTGAAAGATTTATTAAAATTAGAAAGAATCTTGTTTGGACTTAAAATTGATATCAGAGAAAAATTAATTTTTTTTTGAATTTGAAAATAGTGTAAAGAAGGATTTTATGCGATAATATGCTCCTATGCTACTGAGAAAAAAATGCTGAAATTTTAATTAATTTTTAATTAAAAATCTAATTAAAATTTTGAAAACCTCTTCTTAATGAGCACCTACTACGCAATGGACGAGTTTTCAGTTTTGTTTATTTACATTAAAATGCCTTACCTATGTAATTCCGATATAATGCTAAAGTCAATGAAATCCTCAAAGCAGAAATCCGAAAAACAGGAAACTCGTCCATAAGTAACTACTTGTCAAATTTTGAAGCTCCAGGTCTAACGGTCGACCATTTTTGTGGCATGCATGCCGCACCACTCAGGTCGGAATTTGCTGACAGTATGACAACCCATCCTCTAAACATCATGATGTTAAAATTTATATGATATACCAAAATTGTAACCTCAGCTCAGAGCCTTTCTGATGCACTCATCCAATAAGTTAGCCTGATGAAGCTACGCCTTCCAGTTCCTAAACTTTAATTGGAATTCTTACGTCTATTTGAGCCTTTACCTGAAGCGAAGTTTCATTGTGTGATTAATTAAAGCAGCTGATTAATACTAGTTAAATACTTCTTGGTAATATATTTAAAAGATGCTGCACCTGATTTCATTGAGAAGTAGTATTAAATCAATTATTCTATTTGATTAACCTTTATTGGCTGGCCAATTTGTTTCGACTAGCTTAAACATATTTAAATGATTTCTGTAAAGTATAGGATTTTATACTGAAACTCTCTGTGTTCGAACGTTTTGAATTCCAATGTGTAGGCAATCATAATTTTTCGATAGTAGTTTCTTGTATTTCCTATTAACATAATGTTAAAATATGATCTATAATTCGAATTTATGTTGGTTAATTTGAAGTCAAAATTGAAAATTTGTTTAAAATTGATTTATGTTTGAATTCTTTTCGTTAGTTAAATCCGTCCGTATCTTATGATCGCTGGTCGAAACATTAGAGCATAGATTCGAAGTCCAAAAGTTTTATGGGCTGCACTTGCCAGATACTGGTTGACTTTGGCCGAAATGAGACTAAAATGCCTTTCAGAAACATATATTTAGAGAAAGGCAGAGAACACACATATACGCATAAAACGTTCAGCTACTACCGAGATCAGCTACAGAACAGGTTTATGGAGCTCCAAGCCCCGCAGTGTTCATTATCTCCAATCTGGCTATAGATTGTGGAGGTTTGGCTTTTAGTAAGCTTCCATGGATTTTCGTGCTTCTTGGCTGAACTGCCGAGATCAGAAGAAGTTCTGATTATATATTTCAGCTCGCAGGCTGACGTCACTAACCTCGCCGCCTAGCGGCAGTTTCATTTCGCTTCATTTTAGAACAATCGCAGTGATCGTAAGTGAAAATTCTAAAGGTCCTTTAAGCGAACTTTACTGTTGTACAGGGCAATTCGATGAAAAGGAATAAAAAATTTCACTTATTAAAAATCTTTGTACTCTTTGGATGCAAACTGTATTGCTTATTTTAAAATTTCATTGTTCAATTATTGTATTGAAACATTGTTTATTTAAAATTTTCATTTACTGAAATTCTTATTTTTAAAATTATTACAAATTTCTAAAATCATAGTTACCATCGTTTTAATTAATAAAATTAACTGCTGTTTCTTTATCAATGATTTATTGAAATTGTAATTATCTAATATTAAAAAGTATAAATGTGGTCCCTTAATCTTCAAATTAGCCAAGATCCACTGTATAAAAGACGGCTTGAGTCTGTTTCTGTTATACATCATCATCTAAAAAGTAAAAAGTAACGTAGGTTTATAATATTACAATGCATTTCTGTACATTACTACTCTTATATTGAAATTTGTAGCGGTTACAATTCACTGCCTTCTCCTTTTTATGGTAGGTGGCTCTACTAGAGCCATCCGGGTTTTTCCCATGATGCCTCTCTCTCTTCTTTTCTGTGTACTCGTCTTGTGTTGTTGTTCTCTGTCTTGCGTCTTGTACCTTTTAATGTAATGTGTCGTGGAACTTAGCCATCTATTAAAAATGGTTCCTGAAACTGAATTAATTCTTCAACTGCCGCATTCCATATAAACATGAGACTCGTCCCTCTACAAATTTAAATTATTTCGTAAAACTAAACATGTATACATTATTGACTTATGAAGGATTTTATTTTCATTTTCGTTCCAACCGAGCAGAAAAACCGCGTGACTGTACATATGTATTAAGAAATTTCTGTTATCCGTCACATCCCTGGTCCGGACGGTGACGGTTAATCGAAGTTTTACATTACATAAATATTACTGATACTATTTCAAAAATTGGGATTTGTTTAACTCTTTCTTAATGATAACAGCTTAATGGTATTTTGATGTCTAGAGATGAAAGGCTACAAACCTTTCTGCAGTTGTTAGAACCGTCATCTTATGGGTTTCCGGTTCTCTATTGTCGGTGTGTGTTGCTTGAGGTGAAAGCCTTACAGAATTAATTATCCCCAACAAGTGGCGGCTCGGGTGTTAGGGCTGCAAAGCTGCAGTCCCCTGACATTATTTTAAAAGCTTGTAGTTTTGTTTTTATTCTAACTGGCTTAGTGTTTCACTCTGAGAGTTCAATGATCAAGGAAGTAATAAAAAAAGTAAAAGGCAGACAGAAAATCGATTAAGAATTAAGAGAGAAACTGTCCAGAGCTGCACAGAGTTTTGCCCCTCCTAAAAATCAAAATTCGACCACTGAGAAACGCTGCGCTCTGAATCGGAAGAAAGATCAACCCCTTTTCCGCTTGATCTGCGTTTTTCTCAGCTTTCGTTTGGTGCGACTTCCTCATTTGGCATTTTTTTTTCGCTTTTCTCAGTAGTCCAGTCACTAAATAATTTTTTAAATCAAATTCTGGAGAAGTTGTCATTTGTTTTCTCCTTTATGTTAGCTGGGGTGCTGATTACGAATCTGAGGTTTGAAACTAAAATGTTCTGTAGGAATTTTAGTTATGGCCAAAGAACGAGAAAAAATATTTTCCTAGTTTTTTGCTTATAACACAAAAACCATCTATTTTTAGTTTATCATCATTATATACCAAAATAATCAGCACAAAATTTCTTACAACTTAGGTCTAAGCAACTTTTGCAGCACTGCTTGTTTCTGAGTTGACAAGCCACCACTGACTCCCAACTTGCTTTAGTCCCTGCAACGTTCTCACATATTAAGCAGTGCCAGAATCTCTGACCTCGGTCACAAAAATCGCTCTGTTTTTTAGGTGGTTTTTCCAATTTTTCTTACTTATTTTTAGTGATTTTTTTTATTCACTTTTCGACGTTTTGGCTCCACTATAGCCCTGGTCCTCGGGGAGAGCTGATTGGCCTGGCCGCCGCAAATACCAAATTCGGGCTCTATAGCCAATACATAAAAGACCTCATTTATAGTAACACGCGACGGGCCCATAAGAAAAATACCACCATTATAACCGGTGCACGCTTCCGAGTTCTATTGGACAAGTCATTAGCGGCAAATTGTCGGAAAAGCGATTAGCGTTTGAAGTGCATTGATAGCAGTTGGACATTGCACATATGCCGCCCGTCGACCTGCGATGCCAGCGATATTGTTGCTCATCATTTTCCTCTGAGGTCTGAGAGAAATCGCATCAGAATGGAATATGTGTGCACTACCCAACTGCTAACAATGTACTACAAGCCACTAATCGCTTCTCTGACAGTGTGTGTTGCTAATGACTTGCCCGACAAAATAGAACAAGTGTACCGAGGATATTACACGGTGACTTTTCATTCCCATATTTGAAGTTCCGCCGCCAGGAAGGATTGATTGCGATGAAAAATTGAGCAAATTCCAATCCACTGCACAATAAATTTTAATAATGCACTTACTAATTTTGGGGAGAAATTAAGCGCTTGAATTTTTTTCCAGTATTTTCTCAAAACTACTAAATCTCAAAATGCGCATTCTGGAGATGTTGCTTTGTTTACACAACTTCGTCCAGTTTTTACTTTCTAGTATAGGGAGTGTAAAAAGAGAAAGTATTGTATTTGTCAAAAAATTCAAACTCGAGATTTTGACGAATCTCCACGTCAAAATCTCGAGTTTAGACCTCGCTGAGTCCGAAAAACACAATTTTGGAATCACATCTGTCTGTGTGTCTATGACCATGATAACTCAGAAAATGTTAAAGCTAGAGAGGTGGAATTTGGTATGTGATCTTCATACATAATTTGTAGGTTTCTATCAAATTCTGTGGAAAACCCGTCTACGGGAAGTCTGTTTATATGTCCGTGTTCATGTGAACACGATAAATCAAAAACTTAAAAAGCTAGATAAGTAAAATTTGGTGCACAGTTTTATCATCAGGAATGTAGGTCCTAATCAAATTTTGGACCAAATCCGTCGAAGGGTCGACTGTCTTTCGGTCTGTGTAATCGCATACTTGTGAACATGATAACTCTTAAATGCAATGACTTATATAAATGAAATTTGGTATGTGGTCTTCTAAACTTAATTATAGATCTGTGTGCAATTTTTCTTTCAATCGGTTGAAAAAAAGTCGTTCAAATTTCATATTCGATTTTTTACACCATTATATGACTCAGAAAAGGCGCGTTTTCCCCACCTGTATTATGGAATGGAGCGTGTTACTACAACGTGGCGCATTTGTTCCCCACCCTTGTTAGGGCGCAAGCAAGAAAGTTTAGCGGTGACCACTCCCTCTGGTTCTTAGCGCAACACATGAACTACTCTTTTATCATCAGATTAACCTTGCAGCAGACGCGCGTATGGAGGAGATACTTATACTGTGCATTGCATTACATACTTGCATCGTTCTCTTATAAATTTAAGCGCAAATTTTATTTAAGTAATCTCTGTTTAGTATGATGCTAATAAATACAGTTTACAAAATTTTATTTATTTTTGTAAAGCAACACGATATAAATATATTATACGATGCACAATGTAAGTATCTCCTGCATACGCGCTCTCGCTGGAAGGTTTTGTTTCAATCACCACGGCAACCGCAACAAAGATAAAATTAGAGGTCAAAGAAATCATTGATACGATCTAAGGCACAGCTTTCTAAAAATGTTTTTCTCCTTAATGTATTTGTTGTGCCTTGCTTTTTTTGCATTAGTGCAAATCAAGGTTATTTATCGAATAAAAGTTCTTGCTGAAATACGAAATCCCCAAAATTATGCATAAAAAGAGGGTACAAAATCAAGCTTCAGCAAAGTAGACTAACTGCTACTTTTATGTATGACATAAAAGCATCTCTCGATAATTTCTATGCAATCGAATCATTTAATTTTGTCACATCCTTGGAAAACTCTGCTGATCATTGCATGCATAAAATATTAGAACGGGAATGTTTGTGATTGAGATTTAACTACCTCTGCAATTGAGACATGAATATGAAATTTTGTGTTTCTGAAAAAGATCGTTTTCTCGCCTCTCTCTCTTTCCCCGGCTTAAAATCAACACCTGCTGACGAAATTTTTTTTCTCTTTTGTTCTGCTAACAATCGCTCTGTTACTCTGCGTTTTTCTCGAAGAATCAATGAATGAGCTTTAAGCTTAATTGCACATAAACTTTCATGTGCAATCCAAACACGACCTTGGTGTAATCTTTTCCTTCTTCCTGTGCGACAGCTGGTAAAATCATTACAGGGGAAAAATAAATGAAATAAAATAAAAAAAATAACGAAAGTAAAGTACCTCTCTGTTCGCTTTTTAACAGACTAACAGTCTCATTATAGCTTTTCGAATTCCGAAATTAAGGCTGTGATAGATCACAGTTAACAAGCGGAATCCCATATCAATTCATATAAATAAAGAAAATGCTAAAACATTTTTTTTTATTTAATCCTTCATTTAATGATTAATTGATAAAAATGGTTTTTAACCTAAATATATTGTTCTACACTGACGGAAAAAAAAATCCCAACACCAAGAAAGACTTGTGTTAAATAAACGAAATTTTGTAGGCGTGTTTATACATCTGAAAGATGACATCGAATCAAATTACGCACCAGGCGCAGAAGTGGGGCGCTAGTAGCACCACTATTAACATGCAAATCAGGTTTGCTTTAAATACGCGATATAAAGTTCGTGAGAGTTATTTATTGGTAAGATTTGACGTAATGAGTTGACGTTAGCCAAAAATGCCTTTAAGAAGACGAAGAAGCCATTATGAACAGCTCACCGAGTTTGAAAGAGGTCGTGTAATTGGGCTACGAGAAGGTGGATTTTCTTTCCGCGATATTGCAGAAAGACTTGGACGGAATGTATCCACTGTGCATGATTGTTGGGGGCGGTGGTCAAGGGATGGTACAGCCTCAAGAAGACCGGGTTCCGGGCGGCCTCGTGGCACTACTGAGAGGGAAGACCGCCGCATTCGACGTACAGCTGTGTCGCATCGTACTGCGTCTGCTGCAGAAATTCGAGCTGCAGTTGGTACCACAGTGACACAACGAACAGTTAGAAATCGGTTACTTGATGTACAACTCCGTGCCAGACGCCCTGTAGCGTGCATTCCATTGACTCCAAGACATTGCCGTTTGAGACGCCAGTGGTGTCAAGCCAGAGCTCAATGGAGGGCGGAGTGGAGATCTGTTGTGTTTTCTGATGAAAGCAGGTTCTGCCTTGGTGCCAGTGATGGCCGTGTGTTGATCAGAAGGAGGCCAGGAGAACGCCTGCAACCAAACTGTCTGCGGTCTAGACACACTGGACCTACACCTGGGGTCATGGTCTGGGGAGCAATTTCGTATGACAGCAGGAGCACTCTAGTGGTTATCCCAAACACACTGAATGCAAATTTGTACGTCAGCCTGGTTATTCAACCTGTAGTGCTGCCATTCATGAGCAGCATTCAAGGGGGAATTTTCCAACAGCATAACGCTCGCCCTCATACCGCTGCTGTATCGCAACGTGCTCTACAGGGTGTCGACATCTTACCTTGGCCTGCGAGATCACCAGATCTGTCTCCAATTGAACACGTATGGGATATCATTGGACGACAACTGCAGCATCATCCACTGCCAGCACAGACCGTTCCAGTATTGACAGCACAAGTACAACAAGCATGGAACTCCATACCACAAAGTGACATTCGGCACCTGTATGACACGATGCATGCACGTTTGCAGGCTTGCATTCAAAATTCTGGAGGTTACACCGGCTACTAATGTAACTGCATTTCACATTTGAAATGCATTTTCTTAAGCTTAAATTAACCTCTGTGATCTTGAAAATTTAATCAATTAAACATGTCAACTAGATAAATGCATTGTCCAAATTTCATTACTCTACAATAATTTTTTCTTGGTGTTGGGATTTTTTTCCGCCAGTGTATCTTAAATTATACATTACTGCCATATGATGGTTAATTTATGCTGAAAAGTGGTAATAGATCATTTTTAGCTTTTTTCTACTTTAAATTGTGTTTCATAAAAAGTTAATTGCATTGTTTTGGAGATAAATAAACTACAAAATTTTTTTATTAAAATTACTTCTCTATCATTGTTTATTAAGAACAATCCAGGTGGTCCGAATTCTGTAATCTTCCCCTGTTATATATTTGTAAATTGTGCAGTTTCAGAACCACCGCACGCCACTGTGTTTTGTAGGCTAAGAAAACCCAAGAACACCTTCACCGCCATTCTTCACTGTTCCAAGTAAGTTTTTTGGATAATTCCTCATTTTTCTTCTCCGTACCATTATACCCCATTGCAACTAAAAATGTTAAATCTGACTCATCTGCAAGTAGGATTTTATTCCAACTAGATATGATCTTATATATTATTGACTTATCGTTATTGAAAGACTTATCGTTCTGTTCTTCTCACTCACAAAATTTTTCTTCTCGCTGTACACTCATGCACACGAGCTGATCTAAGCTCTCGTCGTACCGTTTCTTGTGAAACTGAAAAGTTTTCACCTAATTCTGTAGAAATTTTTACAATTATCAACCATGGATTCTTCTCAATTTATCTCCGAATAAATCTCGAATGAGGTAAAGTTGGTAATTTAGCAACATTTCGAACCGATATGCCACTCTTATTGTGAAAATAATCTAATTTCGAACATCATTTGTTTGTTTCCTTACGCTTACGAGTCATTTTTAAATATATCGAATTTTCTTTGCGAAATAAAATCCAAACGATGCTTGAAATGCCACCACTATGTAAAAATAAATAACGCGATTGACTATAATTAATTTTTTTGATGAATTTATACGAAAATGTGTTGGTGTCCGATCACTTTTGTGACTTGTTTTTCTCTGTCTGTTTACATTTTCATTTTAAGTAAAAATTTATCTCATATTTAAACAAAAAAAATTATTTTAAGCTTTATTCAAAATTAAATGGAGAAAATATGAAAAATTATTGAACATATTTTTACGAATTCAGTACTAGCTACAGTGGGTTTTTTTTACAAAATTCCAAAGTGTACGATCACTTTTTAGAGACAATGTATTTATAAAACGGTATTTACAAGCGAAATATTACACGTGCCACTACAGATCAGTCTGAATCCTTAGGGGAAAAATAATTTAATGAAAAAAATAAAAATATTTGGAAAAGTCAATTCTGATTTCGATTCAGCAGAAGCTGAAGTTTCTGAAGAAATTAGCAAAATCGAAGATTTCAAAGTCAAATATTTTGAAACCGAAGCCAAGCTATAGAAATCTATTGACGATTTGAACATGAATGTATCTACGAACTCTATAAATAATGTTAAGCAATGACTATGCAAACTATGTTGTTTTATTGTAGGGAATTTGTATTCCATTAAAAGTGTGTTATAATTTATTTGAGTATCCAATCCTTGTTCTTTAATTCACTTACAATTTTTCCCCCAGTAAAGGTCGCCCTTTGCATTTGTAATCTCATGAACGAAGCATCATTAAGCCATGTAGGGCCTCTTCGGCAACGTCAGTTTCGAGACCACGTTTCCTATTCCATTCCAACTTCCAAAACCATAAATTTTTTATTGATTATAATTTAATGAGACTGATTTAATAATAATAATTTTATTTAATAATAATATAAGAAGTTTTTAAGTAGCAATTATTACAAACTGAAAAAGAGAATATTTAATTACTGGTAACATTCTAGAGAGTTGCTTTCAGTATCTTGAATATAATAAAATGAAATTTAAAAATCATTTTAAATAACGAAATGGCAAAAAATACCAAACCTTTTTAACTCATTCTAAATATCCGAATACAAAATTTGCCCGGGATGTTGACATTTAAAAATATCATCCAATAGCATAAAAGAAATTTAAGATTCTGATTCGCAAACCAATTTGACAACATGGAAAAATTCTAAAAAGAATGTTCTGAAATTTAAGATACTTGATTTTAATTTGAATAGGTTCGAGTATAGGTGGTCCTTGCGATAAAATAAACTTGATTACTCTTAAGAAAATGAGTACTTTACAGCTAATACTAAAATAAATAAATAAAGAGAAATTTTAAAAATTATTAAAAAAAATATCGATTTTCGTCAATTTTTACGATTTTCAAGGCCGTTATGGGAACGGAAGATATCAAATCATATCCTTAATTTTTTCCTCATTTAATTTCTCACCCATTAACAACTTTTTCGCAGTATAGCGACATGGAAAAAAAATTTCTTTTTTCGGCCCACCCTATTGTACATTCTCTATGGAGAAAAACTTCGACAAAGTTTCCCAACCAATGGACAGATTTCGCCAATTTATTTCGCCGCTTTGTTAGCTTAGCTAACCAATCGGAATGCTGCACATTTATTATGCAAACATTTTTGTTTATTTTTCGTATTTTTTATTGTATAGCATTTTTGAACTAAGTGCGCATCAATCATCATGGCGCCTCAAAAATAATGTAAAATATCTATTGTGGGGGTGGGAACTTTATGTAGAGATATATCATTCTGCATTTATAGTTCTGCAAACATTTATGCAGAAATTTATGACAAAGTTATTCAAATTTTAAAACTCAAATGGGTTTTTTTCTCGTTTTATAGCCTGTTACAATCTGTATGTAGTATTTAGAACTGATAAAAGTAATAGTTAAGGTTAAGCGGCGAGGTGGCTGGACCACTTCGGGGTTCGGTGAGTACTGCTAGTCGATAAATTAACCAAACACGAAATCCCATCGTTATTAGCTAATTTTTTAATGTTCTATTTTCATGAAAGAAAAGTTACTATTAAAATCGGAAATGCTGTTTCAAAATCAAAAATAATGAATGCAGGAATGAAACAAAGAAGAAAATTCATCCCAGTACTTGATTCAATATTCGTGAAAGACACACCGAAAATGCATAAATCGCTTTTAAGAATATACACTGACGGTACCACTATCTTAGTTTTAAAAAAAGTTTCGTTCCCAGATTTTAACATTGCAGCCTTCGCTTCTTGCACTCAAGTTCAAAGCGCACGTAATGTTGCTGAATACCGCAGTACTTCTCTCCGGTTTCTTTTTTTCCATACACTTAAATTTTATTGCTCTGATCTGTTAGGATCGAGCTTCGCAATAATGGAACATACCTCCTGTAGCCCAACCGAATTGTATTCGAAATCTGATTATTATGCAGGGTGTCCCAAAAGTCCTTGACACATTTCAAAATTTAATTTTTAAAAATAAAAAAATTGTGATATTACTAAATTTCATTACAGTCCAAAAAGTTTTTTTTCATAAAGATATTGTTAATAAATAAGAAATTTAAATTTAATAAATGTCTGTACCGCAAAACAATATTGAAGTACCGTTGTTCGTGCAATTTTGAATTCCCGTGAAACACATCGTGTTGGCCATGTAGGACTGCGAATAAACATTTAGTGGATTCGTTCGGCATCATCATCTACCACTTCTTGGTCTGGCCAATCCACCTCCAGTCTCTTAAAATCTTCAAAGTCATGACAAAATGCCGTTTCGACAAGGAGCAGCTTTATGAAACTTAGTACAAAACTATTTTGAACTTGAATAACCGACTTTATTTCCAAGTACCAACCGACGTAGTTTTCTCTTTCCGTTCGAATCATCATACTTATATACAATTGATGGATTGGAAGCTAACCTTACTAATCTAATATTGTACCACTAGCGCTATCTATGTGCAGACATTTGAACCATTCCTTCCGTCCGTCATCTAACTGCAAACTTCGAAGTTAGCATTCTTTTCTCGAGAACGGCAATATATTCGGGAATAAAATAAATTAAGAAGTTATACGGCCTCTTATCTGTTTGACAAAGCAAAATTCCACCCTTTTATGCTCAGAATGGAATGCGTTTGAAACCAGTGACATCACGCGTTCAATATATCCCCTTCAAAACACCGCGTTTGGAAAATCATGGACATATTCGGTGCTCATGCATACATACCAGCCAATACCTTTGCAAGAACTGCTGGCAGAGGATGGTGAAAGATGTTACGCGTGATGCAACTTCCTCCTATACTACATTCATCTAAATATTTAGATGGCAGTTAGACGTGTTTTTAAAATTTTTACCACTATGTTTATTCACGTATTTTCATATAAATATTTTTTTTTAATTCAACATGTGCTGAACAGAAGACTCTGGTGCTATGTTTATTTAAAGCTTTGATTCTTTTATCTTGGCTGGTAACTAAAATTAGGAGTGTTATTTTAATATGTAAGGATTATTAAACCGTGCAAGTCCCCAACGGTCCTTCCGGATTTGATAGGGACGAGTGAGTGTTGCAGGGCGGATTGCAGCTGGGAGACTATCCGAAAATTTTCTCTTTAGAGAATGTGTAGTGAAGTATTGTTTTTTCGATTTCTCTCGAAAATAGAGGGTGGTGGGATGGAAGCGACTATTGATGAGATGGTTGTGTATCAGATGCGCTCGTCATTAACTAGTGGTATTTTCGCTCATATTGTAGGTAGGCTTTGGCAGGATAGCTTGGCGAACAACTAGAGAGGCTATAGAGAATATGTATTTGTCGTTCTGATAAGAGATTGGTTGATGAGAGAGGGTTCTTTTGTATGGGATAATCACCACTTTTCAATGGGTAAATTGATAATTACCCTTTAAAAATCCGAGGAACACCTTTCAAGATTTATTTCTTTATTTGGTTCTTCGACTTTTCTCGATTTATCGTAATGTAAGTATAAGCAACACCATTGAAATTTTCGAATTCTCAAAAAATACGCCATGTTCCAATTTTTTCATAAAATGAATTTAGTATAGTGCCAGGAAGAAATCTGATTTAATCTTGCAAATAAATTATTTCAAATAGATATTTCATGCAAAATGAGAGAGATATATAAAAAATTAAAAATCGGCAAACAATGAAAAGCATGAGGAGTTAGTTATCTGTCTACAGAAAAAACATAACTTATTTAGCATTCGCCTTGGCTTCTAGGTAGCTACTTTAAATAAATGTTCCTTTTTAAAGGAAGATGTTTCTTATAAGTAAAATTAACTATACCAATTCTGTTCCTCCTCCTTAGTAAAGAAATATAAGATGAACACTATTTCAAATTCTAATAAATACGAAATTTTAACATTTGGACTTTTTTTCTGAACATGCATTACACTTTTTTCAATCAGTTATTATATTATTGTGGTAAACCCAACCATGGCGCCGCGGAGATTATGGTAACCCCCTTTAGTTTCGGTTTGAGGATCTGTTCTGGCAGACAGAGTCGAGTCTCGTGCGTGGTGTAACATGTGAAATAGGTGTGGTGAGTGGAACCAACAATAAAATATGGGATAAAAATACGTCTACTTTCTCCATATTATAAAGAAATTTGAAATTTTCGTGTGAAGTCAATACTTTTTCACTTAAAGATTGTTTTTTTTTTATCTATATTCAGTTCGCTGGGACTATTTTCACAAATATTTGAGTTTACTGAGAAATTTTTTATATAATTATTGCTTTGATGACGAAAATAGTACCTTCTCTTCAGTAGAAATCGGTCGAATTATTTTCATTTCCAAAATTCAGTATTTAGAAGTAATGTTTAGAAATTACACCATGTTATATTGTACTTTGAACAAAATATTAATGAAAAATTCGCTTGATTCTTTTATCGATTGCAATACAATAAAAGAAATGTGAAACAGCCTTTAAAAAGTAGATGCTAAAAACTGTAGATATTTCAAGTGGAAATTAAAAAAACATTTATTGTAATTATTGTAATCATAGAGGTATCAAAAATGTGAATCACAGCAACTTCAATTACATTATTTTATTAAATTTAAAATTGTCTTAATAGTTAATTAAATCAGATTGATTCCGCAAAAGGAAAAGAATTTTAAAAATTGCATTAAAATGAAAGATTTTGAAAGAAGAGAGGAAATGGGGTCTTTCAAGTATTATTTTAGGATTGTGATAACTAAATAAGTAGCATTAATAGAGAAAAAAGAAGCACTACTTTTGTTCAAAATATAAATAAAGGATTCTTTTTCCTTAACTTACGAAAACTTGTGTATGATTGATATTTAGCTGCTGCAATGATAAAAATAATTAATTTCCTTGATTTTTCTACACTTTTTATGTAATACGTTATTCATAGAAATAATAAAGAGGGCTTTCATTTAAACATACCTTCACGGTGAATATTATCCAAAACAGATTTTTAAAATTTGAAGAATTCTCTTTTTTAATCAATATCGCTGTTATGCTGAAAGTTATTTTATTTTTCTTTAATATTACGTAATTTTTACAAACAAATTCATATAGAACTACTGATGTCTACAGAGGACATTTCCACGCATAAAATTTGCAGAATGTGTGTTACATAGAGAGCTGAAATTTTTCGCTATGACAGAACACCTATACTGGATTTAAAACTTAGTTTCTGTGGTAAAAAATGTTTTAATATCTAACAAAAAATATAATTTAATTGTTAATTTAATAGAATTATTAGAACATTCCACAGAATTATCATTCGGTAAAACTTCGTTTTCTTGAAAGTTTGTTGAATAGCTTAATTAAAAAATAGTTGGTTTTTCGGTGGATGCTTGGTTTCAAAATGATGCTTTTAAAATGGCAGAAGTAGAGACAGATTGCCGTATGCGAACCATCTAACATTCTTTAATGTACAGTGTTAAAGAGATAATTTAAATTTTAAAAAAGCAGAAGAATCTTTTTGTAGTTTATTTATCTTAAAAAAAGAAATAGCATACTGAAAATTTGTCATTAGTCCAATTAAAGAAATTGGTTTCCTGGATGGGATCACCATCTTCTTTAATCCCAATTAAAACAAAAGTATTTTTGGATTCTAAAATTCACGCCAGCACGCATTGTGTGAACCCAAGAATGACATTTAATGCACTGTATCATATCTTCATTCTTTGTTTCCTCAAATACGATATAAAGCCACGTAGACATAGTTTTTCTTCTATTTGAATCAAAATTTGATGTCTTCAATGTTCTTTTATTGTGTCTTTCTGCTTTGGCTCGTTCCACATCTAATTTACGGGGCTACTTGCTATTATAATGGCTTTCTGCGCTATGCCTTTAGTTCTTGATAATTGCTCTCTTGATTTGATCCGTCTAATCGAAATTGTGGTCTAATTTAAGCAATTTTCGGACAAAAATTATCTAACATTATATCTACAAATTAAATTTTTATTTTATTTTAGCTGCCTGAAACTAGGAATTATGAAAGAGCAATAGTGTTAGTTAATGCTAGCTGATTTTGTAACTAAATTTTTAAATTTTATTGTCTGTCCCCAATATTCTCGGGTACTTTTAGATGTCTATGCATCTTTTGCCTCCTATTTTTTCCACCCAGTCTCCGTCACTGAGGAGTGCCTCATATGCAGCTCTTACTTCACAGGTTGGGACGTCAAGAGACGGAAATTGAACGAACACTTACTTAACACAATTCACGGTTTTACGACCGTCTTCTATAACAATATGAATCTAAAGCTTTAATCTTAGACTAAGTAACAATATAAAACCTCTTAATATGAATTTCAAAATCTATTACTTGGTGGCATTCGTTTAAAATACATAAACAAAGAAGATATAACAGAAGTGAGAAACATGCTCAATTTATATTTATTCATGTAAAAATAACATATTATATACACATTCATGCACAAAAATTTACATTCATTTAACCCTTTGAGTGTTTCACACGTATTTCTACGTTGACCTTGGACTACCCCAAAAGCGCAAAACACGCATTTCAACGTGTGGTCGAAAACACCCCGAAATGGATTTGCACTGAATATTACGATTATTGTGAACAGTCTCTAAAGGGTGACACACGTATTTTTCCGAATTTCTTACCCCCATTCTTGGTTTGACATCTTGATTGATTATCTGGGGAGAGCAACGGTCAGCACAATGAAGACTGATAAGGATGTACTTAATGCAAATTAGGGATGTCACAGGATCCAAGACCCCACACTCCCTGTGGTTTGGGGAATTTTAATGCTATTTGCATGGAGGTTATCTTTCAGGAAGAATTGCGGTGTCCGATTTTTTTTTTTTCGCATTGTGTGTGTCGGAATTTGGAAACGCATTCCGGATTAGTTCGGTTTAATGTCAGCCTGGTTTGATGTTGTATTATGTTTCAAGTGCTATTCTTTTAATACAATTTATGTGATATAAGATTTCTTTTCAATGCCTCAATGTTTTAAAGATCCATCTCGAATGGTTACGTAAAATAGATATTGTGGTTTAAGTAAAATAGATTTTGTTCCAATACCGCATTCAAGCATTAAAAAAATTGAAAGTCTGGGGGGTGCTAAGAAAATCTGCTATTTATATATAGTTGAACAGTGTTCTTGAATCAACACATTTTATCCGCATTCAACTAGTTTTATGCTATTAATGTAAACTTCTTTCATATTAATAATCTTCATCTACTCATTTTTTTCTTTATAAAAATAGAGTAAAATTAAATTTTTGTCAAAAAATAGCGCAAATTTTAAGGCATATGAAAATGATACATTATTTTTATTCTTTTATCTTTCAGATCAAATCGAAAATTTCAGTTTTACAATGATTATTTCATTATATAGATTTGATTTTTATTAAAAAAATTAATTTTCAGGATTAAGTGTAATTTTTTTAGACTAGAACTTATTTTAACTTCATTATTACACCACTTAGAAAAATATCTTTTAAATTCATAAAAATTACAATGAAAAAATTCATTCCGAAAAATAATTATTATTTTATTAAATAATTATTAGTCGGAAATTTATTTTTAGATCACTCTGAACTGAAAAAAAATAACGTACATGGAAATAAATGTTAAAGAAAGTGGAAAAAAATTTTATTTTTTACATTGTAAATTATTCATTCATTGCCTTTGTTGCTTCAAATGAGGGATGACGAATATTTGACGAACTATTATTTTCTACGCAATATTAAAAAATCTCAAATACCGGTGATGAATACTATTGTCAAAAAGGTGTGATACAGTCATTTGTATAAAATGTACGCAAAGCTCTTTTTTTATTTTAATTTCTTTTCTTAATTTAATTTTGCGAGATTTTATTTTTAGTTCTATATACTCTCAATAGATGGCGCCATCAAATGGCATGAACTAGCTTCCCTACACAGGGGGTCATCACTACAACCCATCCCGGGGAAACAAAGTCTTCACCGGTGACCTTCCAGATAAGCAGGTCACGCTTCACCGCGCAGGTCACGCTTCACCATACCCCAACTCGTCTGGTATTATATCACATTTCGCACTACCTCCCCCCCCCCCACATCGCGGTTTAAGACGTCTTTCTGTGAATCATCCCTACTGTTCTGATATGCGTTCTCGAATGATTATGTTGCTTTTGTAATTCAAAGCTTCGTCAGGAACCCAAATTAGAAAGTATTCGTTTTTCTCTTTGATGGACAGAATCGCGGTAATGGTATAAAACCAGCGGAAGTGTTCTCCCCTAATCTTTCTCGTATACTTCCCCAAAAAGATGCCGTTTCTTCTTCCCCCGCGTGGCTAAAAAAATTCGAACCTACTGTTCTCCAGAATCTAATGACTATCAGAAGGTTTTTCATTATAGTGATTGAAAAATATCTAGGTAAAGAATCAAATTCAAAGCGATGCCTGGGGATTAAAACGCATATCTGTCGCACACTGCTAGGTTTCACTCTTGTCGTCTCAAGGACAAACTGACGTAATTCGCTCCTTTCGCCTGTACAGAAGATTGCTTCCAGTACGCATGCGCGTGGAGATAACGGATTGGTTTCAATAGTAAATTATACAGACAGTCAACCCTTTGACGGATTTGGTTCAAAATTTTATACGGACCTACATTCATGACGATAAAACTGTGTACCAAATTTTATCCATCTAGCTATTCAAGTTTTTGAGTTATAGTGTTCACATGACTTCGGACATACAGACAGACTTCCTGTTGACGGATTTTGTCTAAAATTTGATAGAAACCTACAAATTATGTTTAAAGACCACATACCAAATTTCATCCCCGTATCTCTAATAGTTTTCGAGTTATCGTATTCACAGACAGACATAATTCCAAAATTGTGTTTTTCGGACTCAGGGAGGTCTAAAACGTGGAGATTCGTCAAAACCACGAGTTCGAATTTTTTGACGATTACAATACTTTCTCTTTGTATACTTCGGATACGAGAAAGTAAAAGGAATAGTCGCGGTAAAGATCCCATACTGTGATCGCAACGAAAACTGCGAATGTGCCATCGTAGGATGGGCTTCTGAGGTTGATTAATATTGATTGTGATTGTGACCCGTAAACTCAAGTTCCAACATCTCTTTCTACAAGAATTTTTGCTGGCGCCATCTGTTTTCAATACAAAGAACTAAACATTAAATCTTAATAGAAGGTATTAAACAATAAGTAGAAGTAATAACAGTTTTTTTATTTGAATTTTTTAGAACACTTTACTTATACTTAATAAGACTTTTTGAAAATTAAAAGTGAGATTGAAATAACAGTTGTTTGGAATAGATATTTAAAAATAGCAATAGCAAAACTATTTGTTACTCAAAAAATCGTGGATTATACATCCCCACTTCAAATCCGATAACTCTTTAATTCAAGTATTCATTCATACATATTAGTATCTTTCATTCCTTTTATAATGACTAATGAATCCTGCTTATTATTTGTATGAAATTTCGAAAGTCATAAGAAAAATTAATGAATTTGCTTCTTTGAATTAACTGCAACCGTGTTCACTGTCAATATTTATTTTTATATAAACTTTTTGATAGATTTGGCGGATAGGTTATTATTAGAAAATATGCTCCAATCGTTTAGAAAAATATTTTAGTTGCATTTAAAAAAAAAGAACCTTTTCCTCAATCTCCAGAACTTTTTAATTACAGGTATATTCTGATTGTTTATTCATGGTATTTCGGATAATCTTTCTTTTGTCAGTATAATGAACTTTTTTATTGTTCTATTTCTTGTAATTTTAATGTTAAGAGTAAATTTATTTCAAGATTATTTTTATTTTTTTTCTAATTATTAAGTAAAAAGAGTTTTGGAATGGTTTTCTTGTTTTATATTGTAACCGAATTTTATTAAATAATGCCCGTCTTCTCTATAAGTGGTTTTATATTTTCCATTTCCATCGCCGTATATAAGAGTTTAATTTTACATTCATTAGTTTCAATTATTTTGATTTTTATTGAAAGAATTAAATTTTACAATTGCAGCCAGAATTTTGTAAAACATTCATAATGACCATAATTCACAATAAAACGTAATGACCTTTGTATCATAAATAATGGTAATGTTTATTTATTTTTCTATGTCTTAATACTATACATCTCATTGGAAAATAAAAAAAAAGTAGAACGTTTAGGGAAAACACCACTGTATTTTGAAACCTTGGATGATTCATTGGATGTATAATTTATTACTTGCCATTGTTTTTAAAACTCCGCTCATTTTTAAATGATGTTATTGAAGCTTTTATATTTTGATTCTTAGATTAAATAATGTACTGGGGCATTATATATGTATTACATGAAAATCTTCTTCGTGAACAGATAAAAAGAATAATAATAAGCACACAAAAAAGGGAAAAAATTAGAATTAATAAAGAAGGAAACATGAGAAGAACATTTCCTTTCATGTTTTCTTCTTTATTTTTACTCAATTTTTGTTGGTGTGTTTATTATTATTATATTGTTTTTTCTTGTTGATGCTGTTCATGTTTAAACTAGAAATTAACTTACTTTTCTTTTGTTTTTTTATGTATTTTATTTTCATACTAGCCACCTACAGTGACCAGCTGGTTCGCCAATCTTATAGCAATATTATATTTAAGGGATTAATAAGTGATACTGTGCACTGACACAAAGTAACTTCATATCTGTAAAGTATTAAAACTCAAAAAATCTATTTAACAACTTATCATAACTCATATCAAAATATATTCACATACAAAAGGAAACTTTTCTAAAGCTATGAAAACATGCAACATATGATTGAATAATTAATTCTGAGTGCAAAACAAAATATCAAATATTTCGTACACTGTTTAAACTAGTTATATTATATTGGACATTAGTTATTTTGAATTAAAGTCAATTAATGAAATGATATTCAAATTGAAGTTACTTAGTTAAATAAATATTCTTGAAGAAAAAAGATAAAAATATAATATTTATAAAAGTGACTTCTCTGAACAAAATAAAATGTTTAAGAATGAGAAGCTAATGAGACACTTCTAAATACAAAGTTGAAATTCATATGTATCCAAAATCAATCGGGAGAAAAGAAATGAATTTTTCAGCTACAAGTAGAACAGTTCAAATGCTGAAACTACCTTATAAGAATTGTTCATTGAAGGCATATTTGATTTTTTTTTTTTTTTCATCTCTGCTTATCAATTTTTTGGGAATATACACACAGGAACAAAAAAAATAATAATAAAAATTCTCCCACATGCCAATCTATTACACAATTAAGTTTTGATTTAACATGGGTGAACTGTTCGTTGTATTATACTCGGTTAATCACTATGATCGTGACTTGAATTTACTGTAAAGCCTGATGATATACAACATTTCTTGTTTTTCCTTTTGGTGCATAAACCCACAGTTGACTCGGTGTACCAACCCTTGAGCAGGCGACATACAACTGCCCATGTGAAAAGAAGGTCGTTTCTAAGTTGATACCTGCTACACCGAGGTACTGACCCTGGGCCTTATTGATCGTCATAGCAAATGCAAGCCAAATTGGGAATTGCAGTCGCTTGAAATCAAAGGGCAAATCAGTTGTGCTTGGTAACATGGGGATGAATGGTATGAAAACATCTTCACCCTTGCCGTTACCAGTTATGATTATTGCCTCAATTACGTTTGGCAAGAGTCTTATCACTCAGCTATTTTAAAAGCAACATTCTATCTCTCTTCCAAGTGCAAACTGGTCTTCACCCTAGCAGGGGAAAGGGCAGTTGTGTGGATCGGACAGTGTTGTTTAGGATTTTATGACAGTAAAAGGAGGGGAGGAGACACAGGGAGATAGCGAAATGAGTAGCAGAATAGTATCTCAAATAACCTTGAGTATCAGTAAGAAAAGAATGCAGGGAAGATAGAAATACGCCTTCCCCCTACTGAGGGATCTCACATACGTCTGTCCCCTCCAATTCCCATTGGTGGAGTCAAGTCGAATAGTTCTTTTACTGGCTTATGCTACACGAAAGAATTGCGAGCGAAAGACTTTCCCTGAGTTCCGAGCAGGTAACAATGTTTTTAAAAATTAGTTAAAACTTGTCTAAATATTCTACAGTGCTTAAACTAATATCATTAGAAAGATAAATTTTTGCATTTTAAGGTGGTGTAAAAATCGTTCTCGTGTGATAAATCCTTCGAAAGTTATTGACAAAAACTATGCAAAAGCCTCACATTTTCGCTTAATTTCTAATTAACTCAGAATTTAATTAATTTTTCACTTTAAAAAGTTGACAGTAATTTTTCTCTTGCTTTGAAGAGTATGTGTGCCAAATTTCATCAAGATTGGACAAAAACTCTAGATTTGTATAAGGAACAAACAGACACACACTCTACTTTATATATATTTATTTTGTATTTGTATGTTATTAGACATAAATGTGCAGATATATATACATATTTGTCAATGGTTGGTAATAATTTGAACTTTAATTTTAATCGTATTCACTTTGATAAAAAAAAAAATCGCACTCATAACTGCTTGAAAAAGAAGTTGTTTCCCTAGTATTAAATTTATTCAACATTGAAAAAAAAAATTCTACATTGAACAAATATGATGCATACAGGAAATAAATCACTTCTATTAAGTGCTTTCCACTATGAAACAGATACTTTCCCCTTTGAGAGTATCATTGCGGCTATAACCCCACCTTTTTTTTTGCATTTTTCAAACCAAATATTACTATTTGTATCTTATTCCTGTGATTATCTGATTGAATTAGTGACATGGTAAGAGAATTTATTAAAATTATTTTAAAAAGTTGTAAGTCGTAAAATATAGAACTTTTTCTAGTACTCTCTTTTTCTTTTCTTTTTTTTTTTTTAGAGCTGAAGTAATAAAATATGAGCGATTCTCGAATTATAGTTCTATGTATCAAATTTATATTAAAAAATCATAAAAAGCATAAAATTTATGGTGCGGAATATTTGGATAATAATATTATGTACCAAGTGAAACATATCAAATTTATAGTAGAGTATTTGAATTATAGTTCCATGAACAAAGTTGTACTATTGGGGTGTTGAATAAGTTCTTGCTGTTTTTCTTGAAGATTAATGCTTTAATTTCTAAAAAATCAGTAAAAAACATGTCACTGAAAGTATTGACTTTTTCCCATCTTTCTGGCAGCATTTAAATTCTACATCAGAAAAATGACACATCTTTTGAGGCTGGAAGAATGGAAGTGCCACTCAGCCAGGCCATGTGTCATCGATCAGAACAGGTGATAATTGGAAGGGGGCAATGTCTGGTGAATATGGCGGGTGGGGTAGGTGCTCCCATTTAAGTGTTTCCAAGTAGTTTTCACTGGCTTTGCAATATGTAGCCAAGCCTTGTCATGCTGCAAAACCACTTGTTTGTGTCTCCGCTCGTATAGTAGCCATTTTTCCTTCAATGCTCAACTCAGATGCATTAATTGTAGTTGATAGCAATCTGCTGTGATGGTTTCATTCAGTTTGTGCAGCTCATAATAATCTTCTCCCAGCTGATCCCACCAAATGCAAAACAGGAGCTTGGAGCCATGGATATTCAACTTTGCTGGCAATGTTGATGCCTAGCCGGGCTTACCCCACAAATTTCTTCACTTAGGGTTATCATAGTGTTATCGATATGTTAATGTGAAATTTCCTGTACAAAATTGATTTTGATTTACTGGAATATTCTTTATTAAAATATGTTCTTATTTTTAGGTTTAGATAGTTAACTAAGTGCTAAGTGTAGCCCTCATGACGAACACAGGTAAGTTCTTATTTTAAATATGTTCATGCACTATTTAAAAAACAGTATAAAACTTTTAAAAGTTTTATATAAATATATGTATTGCTGAAGCATATGGATTATACTTCATCTTAGATGTTAGCATCTCAGAAAATGTAGATTTTGGCATTATTAGGCTTTTTGGTACTTTGTGTTATAGTAGCCCCCTAGCTTACTTGGCGACCTTTGGATTACACCAAGATTACAGCTACGTGCTTGCGAAGCTACTAGGTTCCAGCTCCTGCTGCTAGCAAAGCTGTAGGATGGTTTTCTTATTTTCTTTTTAAGTTAAAAAAAAATCTTTCCAGTGCTTACTTAGCAAGCCTGTAACAAAGAATATTTTTAAAAAACTAATGTGCAGTCCTGAATAAAAGCAACACTTAAAAAACATGAGCAAAAAAGTGACATGATGTAATATAAGAACATGTGCTGTTTTTATAGGACGTCAAGCGTTTCGGCGAGATTTTACGACCATCTTGCCAGTATATCTCAGTTTCTTGGGGCTTCAATCTAGGGGTCCGCTATAACACAGATTACTGGCTTTTTTAATACAATTTTTTAAAGGAATAGTATTTTTTCATTATTTTATAGTTGCTGCCATAAATATCTACTACCCTTAAATTTTTCAGTAGATAACCTTATAAGTTCTGGATTCATTTATTTTACTGGTTATTTCAACTATTGTGTAATTTCATGGCTGTAGCAATGAAAGGCATAAATAAATATTTAACTATTCCTTATGTTCTTTTTAAATCATAAAGTTTGGTTAGAACATATTTGTGTTATGCAGATTCTTATAATTTAAGATGAGGGTGTCTTATAAAAATAAAAGGTTCATGTGGTAGTATTTATTACATGGTTGCATTTATCTCCATAGTTCACATTCAGAAATGAGACAGAATTTACCTGTCACCTACAAAGTACCTTGCAGACAATTCTATTGTGTTCCAGTTTATTTTCTGTAATAAGTTGTAGAAATAAACTGATTTATGTGGGGGAATTTTTAAAATATATTTCTTTGATAACCCTTTAGAAATAGAAGATAAGGTTATTTTTCTTTGCCAACTTGGAAAAGGACATCCTATCCTTATTTACTGGGCTGTTTAGAACATCTAAGCTGAAGAAGAAAAAAAATGCAGAACCCTTAAATTTTTGTACAGAAATGTATTTTCTTCCATAATTTTGAAAACAAGATGGGGAAGCAATAATTTTTGCATAAAACTTTTTTTTAGATTTAATTCTTTGGAAAAAAAATCTTTTTTTTTATGAGCACAAAAGAATTGGACTTTAGCACCTCAATAGTTTTGCCCAAGCTTCACTTGGGCATTGAATTATATCATTTTTAAACTTATGAGCTAAAATTAGAAATCCATAGATGTTATACATGATATGGAATGAGTGGTAACCCATTAACATCTCAAGTGTTCTATGGACATATAGTTGAATCAATATGACTCTATGTCCAAAACAGAGGGTCATGTAATTAGATAGTATAAAAAAACTATACTGTTAAGGTTTTAATAATAACTCATTTCTCTCTATATATATATATATCTGCTGTTTATTTAGCAGCTACCTATTCTCATTTTACTATAATGTTAAATAATTCTTGGCAAGCAAATACATCAATGTTTTATGTCATCATTTCTCGAAGTCATGAAAATGGAATTATATATGTGGTGCGTAAATTATTATTTACAGATAATCAGTCTAGACCAGGGGTGGTGAACCTTTATGTATTAACGTGCCATTTTTTCTAAAAAAATGTTTAATGAGGTCATAGACGTGCCGTCAAATAGTGCAGTCAATGCTTCATAATGAACTTTGTGATCGGTGGCGTGCCCCATTGGTTCGCCATCCCTGGTCTAGACTTTAAAATATTAGATGCTAAAAAGGCATTATAAAAGGCAAACAATCAAGTATTTTTCCTCTTTCTGGAAATCTAAAGGCTTTACTTAAATTAATTATAATAGCAGGAGTCGATCCAGGTGTTTTTTTTTTTAAGAAAAAAATATATGTTTGTGAAAAAAAGTTTTATCATATAAAACCTTCAATTTTAGCAGTCATATTTTTATATTTTACATGAATTTGAGTTTTGTGAAGGGGCCGTTTTTATGAAGTGGAATTTTGTGAAGGGCCCGCAAAACGGCCCCAATTTTTACATGGATCGACCCATGAATAGATATATAAATTATATTTACTAACAGATTCAAAATAGTGTTTATTATATTGTGTGTGTTTATTGTATTTACATTTTACACATTATTTTTTATTATTTCATTTTGCTCTGTGTTTGTGTGAACTTATATTACTGAGACTTTGTTGTGGATTTAAATATTGAAATGATATTGCCTTTCTTTATATAGAATTGGTCCTTCCAATGTTTCTAACTAAAAAACTGAAAGCTAACTTAGTTTATTAGTTAACACCATGAATTCAAACTTCTTATATTGTTTCATATTTTCTCATGCTGGGTTTTATTTCAGTAAATTTATGAATGTTTTATAAATTGTTTCAAAATCAGTGTAAACACTGAATATTATCTATTTGTTTAAAGTACAGGATTTTTTTCATTGCAGAAGATGATGAAATTCTTAAAATGCTTCATTTTGTACCCCAGGTAGGGGAAATATTTGATGTCAAAGAAAAGATAGGAGAAGGTGGGTACCTATATTGTAAATGTACATTTAAAAAACTTATTAGCATGTTAATCATTAATAAATTCATCTAAGAAAGTCATTTGTCTGGCCTTTCTAATTTTCCATTATAATTGCTATTTCTCTTTACCTAGCTCTAGATGGGAAGCAATTTTAGTTATAATTATTTATTATGCAATCTTAATATTTCTTCATATTTGATACTAATACTTGATTTAAAAAGAGAAAAGCTATTAGGTGAAGTTTTACTTAAAACAAATATTGATGTTTCATATTTGTTTGGTTTTACATTTATCTAAGCTTGCTGCAGTTTAAAGTGAAAGAAGTAATTTGACGTTTCCTTCTGAACAGAAATATCTTATTTCTCTTTAATTAATATTTTTCGTTTCTCCTTATAGATTACAAATTTCAATATATTTCTGTGTGATTTTTTTTTTTTTAATTTAAAATGAAAATTGTTTTGAATTTCCAAAACATGCCAAAAAACATATGTTGCAAAAACATGAAACATTAAACATGAATTCGATAAATGAAAAAAATGCCAAAGTTCAGTTTTAAATGAATTCCAGCTTTAAAAATTTGTATGCAAGTATTATTATTGGATATTAATAAAAATATGAACATGACTAGAGCAAGATGATAATTAAATGCCTCATTTTGTTATTCTGTTGGTGAAAATAAAAAAAAAAGTATATTATCCAAATGATATCTATATATTAATACGTGAAGAGAAAACTTTGTACCCATTTTTAAGCAAATTGCGCTCACAGAGGAGTGTGAGATTTGGCATAGTTAAAGTTCATATGGAGAAGGAGTGCAGAAAGATAAAATTTATGTACTCCACTTATTTTCCACTCCAAGAGGGAATTTATTTAGATTTATTTAAAAAAACTCTTCAGGGTGAAATAAAAAATGCAGATGATTTAAATCTGTCAATGGCAAACACATATTAATCTGTGGTCAAATAGTCACACAGAGTAGAGATTGTCTCTAAGGAATTTATATATTGTATGTATTACTAATACATTAAATAAAATAAATTAAAACATTCATTGTTTATGTTCATACTGAATGTCAAACACATAAAAGTCTGTGGTCAACAGTTGGACAATATCTATTTTTTTTTTTTTTTTTAAACTGCCCGTTTTTTTTTTAAAAAAAAAAAAAATAATAACCTCAATAACGTTCAAACTTAAAAATTTAATGAATTACGGTCAAATTTCGACCGCTGGGCGACCTCTAGTTGAAATAAATATATGATTAGGATTCAAATAATTCTGAAATAGATTTTATTTTTAAGGAAAATCTAACATTCACTTACTTACATTTTTGGATGTATTTTTAACTCTTCAAAAACATCCTGCTCTTAAAGATTACAAAAATTCAAATATCCTCATTTTCCTCTTAACCCTTTCATTTTCATTGGTTTTGCAGTGAAATCACATATTGAGTATTTTTTACTGTGCATGGGCGAAACTTGGCTTAATTTTTCTTTAATAAGTTAAGAGCCAGATATATAGGCCAACTTATATAAAAATTCCAGTTTAATGCCGTTAGTATTCAGAATGATATAGGCATTACAAGAGCTGAATTGCCTTTGATCTCTTAAGAGGAACAAAATGATGAGAGTTCTTGAACAAATTGATATTTTTTTAAGATTGAATCTTAGAACAGTAATATTGAATTTTATGAAGGTTGAATTTCCCGAATACCCATGTATACTTATAAATTAAATGCATAATTTAAATTGCATTTCAATGATAACTTATTTGGATGAAAAATAGCCAGTTACTGTTCATTGGTTTCACTGTAAAACCACAAATTTCTTGAAAATAAAAAATGCTTATTTTTTTTTTCCATTACATATTTATGGTTAGCTACCTGTCTAATATTCATTTTTTGAAATAAATTTACTAATTTTCAAAATGAAACATGTAGTGAATTTGGAAGGATTTGTTTCCACTTTTTAATTGAGATGTATTGTAGTTCTGTGTTGAGATGGACATAATCTTTTTCTTTAATATATTATCTATATCCTTATAGGCACATTTAGCAAAGTGTATCGAGCTATTGTAAAAGGAACTGGAGTTAAAAAGGAATATGCCCTAAAATATTTAGTGCCAACAAGTAAACCCGCTCGGATTGCAACAGAGTTACAGTGTCTCAAAGATGTTGGGTATGTATTCAACTTCGTTATATTCGAATTTTATATATTTCAAAATCTGTTTTATTGAAATGATTATATTAATTCTCTTCATATCAGAGTAGCTGATTGATTTCTCATTGTTATTTTTGTAGGGGTTCCTGTAATGTAATAGGTGTTGAATTTTGCTTCATGAACAATGGTCATGTTGTTATTGTCATGCCATATTACCCTCATCAGAGGTTTTCTGTAAGTTTGTAAATTTATGTGCTGAAAACATTCTATAACCACTTTTTTTAATGTGTTCAAACTTCCATTTTATTTACATTTTTCATAAAAGTAACTAAATCAATTGATTACAATAGAAATTTTATTTATTTGTAAATTTTAATATTTGCAGTTGCTCTATCTTATATAATAAGTTTTGAGTTGTAAATAATAAAAAGCAAATCCCATTCCCCTTTTTAAAAGTTCATTGGTAATTTTTTCATATTTTTATTAGGTGTTGTTTGTTGTGATATGTGTCTTGAATTATTACTGGGATTAAAGCACTTAACAGTATTTGTGAGAAGTCTTTAACTGGACATGAATCCACAAACTATTCAGTTTATTTTTATCTAGCCTTTTTGTTCACTTCTCCTTACTGTGTTCAGAACCAACCAAGAAATTCCTGTTGAAAGCTTTACTCACCTGTGTGTCAGGAGGAATTCATGAATCATGAAATGAAGTATTACTTGAATCAATCAATCCCCTCCCTACACCAAATCTTTTTTATTTGCTTCTCAGTTACCTATAATTCTGACATCTTTGCAAAGACAGCCATGAGTCAAACTCAGTGAGAAGCTATTTTAAATTTGCAGGCGTTCATTTTGATTTCAAAAGAATAGAGCTTTAGAAACTTGTGCATTGTATAGTTAAATTAAGTTGAAAATCTTATGGAATTTAGCTAACTTTCGCACTCTGTGTTTCTTTTTTTCTTTTTCTTTTTTTTTTTTAAACTGATGAGATTCAAGAATATAGTTTTTCAGTCATGAAATTCAGTTCAGTATTGTTTTCGTGTCCTGCTTGGAAAGAGATTGGAAGTTTTATCAGCAATTATTTTAATAATATTAAGTTGCTGATAATGATAATTGCATTTACATGAATTTGATTTTATCATAGTTGAGCATTTTTGTTAAAGAAAGTGCAGGTATCCTTTAATTACATGCTGTGTATACGGGAAAAACACCAAAACGTTTTATTAGAGCAAGTCTGAAATTTATTTTAAGTAAGTCTTTGATTAAATATTCATAATTTGAAAGTAATGTTATTACAAGCAAAGGATAAATACAATTATTGTTTTTCAATTTTTAAATAAAATGGTGGTACTAATGTAAATATTGTGCTTAATACATTTATGTTTATTTGTTTGATAAATCAATCAATAATAAATTTCTAACTTAGCACCAAAGCAAAAATGCTGTGATTCCATTTTCTTCATAAATTTAAAATGTCTCACCAAAAGTTTTAAACTTTGTTGTTATCATTACCATTGATACTTGATGCAAATGGGAAAAAATATAAATTAAAAAATATTGATAAGTAATAGATAAAACTGAGTTAGCATTGTTACTTGGAAGATTTTCATTAATTTAAAAAACTTGAGCTTTGACCATGTTAGAAATATGGACAAATCTTGTATTTCCTTTTTTTTAAAAATAATAATAACTTTTCCTATTCTATTTACATGTATTAATCATTAAATATTATATAATAAGTGTAATTGTTTTATTATTAGCTGGATATGTGACATATTTTTTATTAATAATATGAAAATTTTACAAGACCTATTTATGAACGTGACCAGGTGAACAAAAAGAATTTTTTTCGATGTTGCCAAGTTTTATCATCAAGTAATTCATTCAAGCTCCAGCTGTTCTAAATTTATGCTAAAGATAAAGGCTTTCATTTAAATTTAAAATTATATATATTCTGATTTATCTGATAAAATTGCATAACTTTGCTAAAATATTCTGTTTTATATAATTATTATTTTTCAATACATTTTTTCCCAATTTTGTTTGTAGGATTATGTCCGGCTTTTGTCTGTCAGTGACATTAGAGAGTACATGAGAAATCTCTTAATTGCTCTCAGAAAGATTCATTCGCATGGAATTATACACCGGGATGTTAAACCTAATAATTTTTTATATAACCAGTATTTAAAAAGGTAAAGTATTTTAATTGTCCTTGGAGGATTTTTTTTTTCAAACACATTTACTCATTGAAGTTTTGGTATTTTTAAAATTATATTTGCTTTTTTATTCAGTTGTTTTCATTAGTGCAAGGAAGCCAAGTTTCTGTTTGTTTATAAAAAAAAAATGTAGTTTTATTCTTGAATGCTTTGTTAAAAATTTTTGCACAACATTTCTGGGAATTTTATAATGCATTTTTTTTTTAATTTGATTGCTTAAAGACGTGAAAAATAAATTTGTGTTTAGTCTTAGTTGTATATTCTTCTTTAAAAAGGTATTCTTAATATCCTTTGGGTGTTTTATTTTTTTCAATAATTTTCTTAATACTATTAATTTCAATTGTTTATTTCAGACATTGATATCATTTACCATGTATTTTTAATTTTTACTATTGCCAGAATTGTATTAAAGTAATAAGTAAATTAAAACAAAATTTTTACAAAGAAGCATAATTGTAATTACATTTTTAACATAATTTGTTTTATTAAAATATCTTTAACTTAAGAACCTGTCCTTATAAAGATAATACATTTTTGTCAGTTAATATGATCACTTTACTGTTTTTCAATTTAATATGAGATTGCTGTTTTGTGATATTTGTTTTGTTCTGTTGACCTTTCGATTGTATGCAAGTTTGAATTTCAGTATAAACATGCTAACAATATTTTTTCTTCAAAAATTTGTTTTTCAAAAAAATATTAGTATTATGTTTCTAATTGTTACTTTAGGGGTGATACTGTTTGTGACTCTTTACTTCCCCAAAAAATCTAGAATTTTCAGATTTTTTCAGAGATTCACTATATTTCTGAAACTTTGTTTTGAAACAGATATGTCATTAGAATATTGTAAAAATTTAAAGCTTTTAGATTAAATCAACTTCAAAGGAGAAGTCACATTTCTTGTCTGATAAATTTCATGAACATTAGAGATGAATATATCAAATGAACAGGAAGTGGGTACCACTTTCTGACAACGTTGTTCTGAAATGATTGGCTGAAATTATTTCGTTCACAACTGGCCGAGCAAATCTTGGTCACGAACCACCGATGCAACTTATTTTGGAATTAAAAGAGATATGCATTGCCTTTTCTTCTGTTTTCTTTTACGGCTCCTGTTATTTAGCTAACTAAAATGTTAACTAATTGCATGAATTCATTACAAATGAATTTAACAACTACAGCTTTCAAACTAAAGTTTGGACTTGCTGAATAACAGCATTGAAAAACTTTGAAAAAGGTTTTATTTTTCTTTAAATATTGTTGAGAGTGCCAACAGAGCAAATGAAAGCATTATGACAGTTTTAGTTAAAAAAAAAAAAAATTTTATTAATTTTGTAATTTTTTTTTTTTTTCAAAAGATTTTTTTCAATGCTAATGAAATAGTTTGAAATGGTATATTGATGTGCATTTCATAAATGTTCAATATTATATCTTTGCTGAAGCATAAATTTTTGCTAATGAAATTGTTTTAAAATATGCATATATGTCTTAAGGATGGGAAAACCTACTTGTTTTAACCAAAAACTGTTGTTTGTTTGTTTGTTTGTTTCCGTTAACTGGTTTTTTTTTTTTTTTTTTCCTTCCCAGTTGTAACCAATTATTTTTTTAAATCCAATAACTGGGTTAAAAAAACCAGATTGGAAGATGGGGTCAATTATACGTTCTATTAGACTAAAATTTACCAAGTTATGAAGCTTTGAATTCCATAATCTTTCCTGTAAAAATAATATTAATAAAAAAAATTTGTCTACAAACGGTGGTTTTTTTTTTTTTTTTTAAAAAAAAAACCGAAAACCAGTGATTTCAAAAACTGGTTATTTTGAGTGGTTATAACTGCCAGATTAAACCGCAGGTGAAAAAACCTGAATAACCAAAAACCGGTTATTTTCACAATAACCGCCATCCCTAATATGTATACATTAACATTCTGAATTGTTCAAAATTATTTGGATTAAATTCCACACTTGTTTCAAGATTTTTGAAATGGAGTCATGATCACCCCTGTTACATTTATTAATATTTTATGCAGATGTTTTCAATTTTGAGGTTTTTTGTCACTAAAGGAAACTTTAAAGATTTTTTACATTCTTAAATGCTGAATAAGAAAACATCTATTTATTATTTGTTCGTACGAACAAAAGATGATGAGTTTAATGGTTTAGACTCATCAAAATTATTAAAGTTATTTTGTTGTTCCAGTTCACATTTATGGATTAAGTTTAAGTGGTAAGAATGGGTGCTTAAGTCAATGAATTTCAGTATGCATTGAAGTACGTGGCTAATTTCAATATACTATGACTGTTTTGGGAATTGATAATACAGGGTGGGCCAAAAGTCCTTGACACATTTCAAAATTTAATAACTAATAAAATTAATTAGATAGCAGTGTACGGTTTTCACTAAATGGCATAATGCGGCATAAAGGTTTTTTTTTTTTTTTTACCATAAAGAAATAGTTAATAAATTAGAAATTTAATTTTATGCAATGTATGTACTGCAAAACAGTATACAAATTTTTAAAAAAAGATCATTATACAAATTGTACAAGATAATGACAATACGTAACAATGCATTGCAGAATTTTTACCACAACAAAACACATTGCACTGCAGAATACAAAATTACTTTAAATTACTACTACAAATCAATGTGGTAACCCCTTGGAGCTCAAGCCACATCAAAACGATATTCAAGTTCAATCCACATGTTTGCTAATGTAGACTGTGGAATAGTGTTAATTATTTGTGTGATCCATACTTTTAATTCTTCTACGTTCATCATCTGCGAGGAGTAAGCCTTGTCCTTCACATATACCCACAAAACGAAATCAAGGGGGTTAAATTTGGAGAACGAGGCGACTGTAGTATTGGACCATTCCTTATGGCAAAAAAAAAAACCAACTTTATGCCTCATAATGCAATAAAGTGAAAACTGCACACTGATATCACAATTTTTTTATTATTTTTTAAATGTGTCAGGCACATTTGGCCCACCCTGTTTATCTATGCATCAATCCTTTCTCTGTGATTTTCTTAAACTTCTAACGTTTGAAACCCCTGTTAAGCTATGAAACTAGTAAACTTATCTTATCTCACTGATAAGCAGGGCTGCAGTGATTTAAATCAGTTGATTAAAATCACTGATTTAAATCAACTGATTTTTTTAAAAAAAATCACTGATTTAAATCACTTTATTTTAAATATCAAGTTAATCTGCTTTAATGAAATAAAATTGTCCACGTATCTTTAAATAGTGATTTTAAAGTATTTTTAAATTATATTTAAAAATAAAGGTAAAAATACTTTCCATATCTTTATTTTTGAGAACACAAGCAAATTAGATTTTAACCCTTTGTGGCGCAAGGCAATAATTTTTTGAAAATATGATGAGAAAACATCATGAATGGGTTTAGTTTATTGTCTAGACATAGAATCTACAAAAAAAGTTTTTTTAAAAACTTGCTTCATTCCCGGGGGGGGGTTGTCCTCCTTTCGGGTCACCCCCCTCATGAGAACCCCTTAGATACAGCCACCTTGACACACTCAATTATTGTTGAATCTTACAGAAAATTATAAATTAAAACTTCAAGAATATTGGAGCAAAATTTTCCAGTTACTTTGCTAAAATTGTTAAACGTCCAGAACTGAAAAATTTCTTATCTCCGAGTCAAGGAATTTTCCCAAACTTTATCTCTAATAATTCCTAATCTGAAACAAAATTTCATAAGACTGCTATATACATTCTAAAAAGAGTACTATTATCCCTATCCTAAACCTATTATTTTCCATTTATAGTTGAATTTAACGATTGAGAAGCGAGTGAAATTAAGTGTGCCATTAACTGGCACACTTCGCCGCAAAGAGTTAAATAAATCTCTAATGAGCAACACAATAAAATGCAAAGTATGAGATGCTTCTTTTTTTATAAAACAAAATAAATATTGTGAAAGGATCATGTTCACAAAGAAAGAACATAGTAAAATGCAGTGAGTTTCATTTTAATATTGGAGAAAACTAAATAGTGTTGGGGACAACAAAGTTTTTATATTGCAATAATGTTCAAATGTAGGATAATTAAGTAATGCATATAAATGTTCCAAAAGAAATACAAACATCTACATAGTGCAATTTAAACTATGATCTATACTTCTAAAAGGCAATGTTTGTGAGCGTGTGCGCAATGTCCAGACGAATCTATCACACTTACAGTCATGAAATTTGGCACACAGGTAGTCCTGATGGTGACTCGATGCATCTCGAAGCCTGAATTTAAAAATTTTATCTAGAAAATGTTTTATTTAATGTTTTGGGTTAAACAGATTAGGATTAGAGAAAGCTTCAAAACTTGTGTTTGTAATGATGAAACAAATGAACAGCTGAGAGTAAAATTCTCCAGTATTCTAACATATAATAATATATCTATAATTAAGAAATGACAATTTTTATTATATTGTTTCTTTTTTCCTTAATGAAATTGTCTTATATTTCAAAAGTATATTATTTTTATATTTTAGTTCACAAATATTTTTATATTTTAGTTCACAAATATTTTTTAAATAGTTGTTACACTTTTGAACTCAATTTTTTAATTTTTTTTTTTTTTTAAGAAAGTTCAGCTTAATGACTGGTATGTTGTTACATATATATAATTCTATGACTAGGGCTCGTTGTCTAGTATACAAATGTCAAATATATATATGTAGTTTTAAAAAAATCATTAAAATAAAAAAATCTTGATTTAAATAAAAAAAATCCGATTTAAATCAAATAAATCGATTTTTTTGAAAAAAAATCAAAAACAATCGTTAGCTTTGCTGATAAGCTAAACCAGTCTTGTATTTAAAATAATATATCTGTGAAATGAAAGGTTCTTCATTTATCCTCTTTTTTTTTTTTTTTCTTGTATAGATGGTGCAAAATAGCTTCATTTATGTATTGAATCTTTTATTCAGTAATGACTTTTAATTAGTTATTTTTTTAAATTCTAAATATTTGTCCTGTGTTCGTTCTTTAAAATTGTGTTTTTTATCTGTTTCAGTTACACTTTGGTTGATTTTGGCTTGGCAGAAAAAGCAAATGATTTACATTCCAGATATGCTGTTAACCGTCAGCCTTTGTCTGACTCATCTGGGAGATTAAATAAAGACGTTCATATTGGTGCAGAAGAGATTCAGAGCTTTCAAACCATATCACCAGAAGCAGTAGCATCATTAGTTAATGCAACTAAACATCCGGTTGCTCATAATGTATGTCTTCTTTAAGTATATCATTATCAGCCTGTTAAAACTGTTTAGAGGTGTTTTTTTTTTTGTCATTTCATTATTTATTTACATGAATATGTTTGGGATAGATTGTCTTATTTTGTACTTGGTAGCATAAAAAGCCAACAGACCATTTATTTATGTAATGAAAAAGGCAGTTTGTTAACTGTTTGTGTGTAAATGTGACTAACATTAATCTCTTACATTTTTAATATATGTGTTTTATTTTATCTGTCCTTTAATTTGCTTATTAATCTTAAAATTCTTTATGTTTAAAACTCCTTCAGTTTAAACATTTTTGTTTAATTTCTTCTTAAAAGGTAATGTCTGTTATAATGATTTCAGTCATTTTCATTGAAATTATTTTAATGTAAAAGTACCGATGAATTCAGTTTTTTAAAAAAAAAATCGTACTCTCAAAAACAATTATTCAAATGCCTTTTTATTAAATCCATTGTAATTTTGAAATCATTTCAGTGGATTTATAGTTTGAGTTTGTCTCTATTATTGTAGAACTTGTCTAATTCAATTGTTTTTAACTCGAATTCATTACTTGATTCAAATTTTGTCTCTTGTCACTAGAACTTCCTATCAATCTAATATTAAAATATCATCTATAATTCTAATTTATTTTGGTTAATTTGAAGTCAGAACTATAAATTGCTTGTATTTTTGAATATTTTTTCTAATTAAATAACATCTGGGCTTTATGTATTCAGTGAACTTAAGTTAATGATTTTTAATGCTCTCAACTTACTCTAGGACTTAACAGCTATATAATGAATTTAGTCAAACAGCATTAAAAAATGTTTTGCTTATTTAAAAACTTTTAACACATTAAGTGTGAGCTGCACTGTTTAATTTTAGGCTTAATTGTATAATTGTTATATTCAATGTGCCTTATACTGTTTATTACAAATATTGACTTATTTACATAAATTTTTATTTTAAAATTGAAAAAATTTTTAATTATAATTATAATCACTTTATTTACTAAAATTATTGACTTATTTACTAAAATTATTATTTAAAAAATTATTAAGAATTTTTAATTTTAATTATAATCACTTTATTTGTTAAAATTACTTATTGTCTTTTTATTAATCATGTATTACTTATTAAAACTGTTAAGCATTAAACATAAATCATTACTACAGTAAATTCTTGATTATCCGGCATTCAAGTATCCGGAAAGCTCAACTAACCGGAATAACTAGAAAATGAGTTTTTCTAAAAATTTTACATCCTCGCACCAAAATTTAGCAAGCGCGCGTCTACGCTGTTCCATTCACGTGGACAGTTTATTTCTGGAATGCAACGTCTGCTCTGCACGGAGGAGCGTAGAAGGAAAAAAAAGCAATATACAATACAGTGACGTACGCAGACTTGTCCCACGGGGGGGGGGTCAAAAGCAAAAGTGAGAACCAATTTTTAAAAAAAGGGCCATCGCCTTTCATCGAAAAACGAGACCTACAAACGAAATCAACAACCAAAAAAAAGTTTAAGGGACAGAATCTGTAAAGAAAAAAAAAGGCTTACAATCTACCCCCCACAGTTTTCCCGTCGCACTCAACTATTCGGACTTTTCAGGTATCCGGAAATCGGCGTTTCAAGAGCATGCCAGTTAGTTAAGCTTTTATTGTACCATTTTTTAGTTTAAAACATGTAATTCTCTCTTCCTGTACTCATTTTTAAACTCGGTTTATCTGAAATCAAATTTTTATTTTAGTTCGTCAGCACCAAATTGTCCAATATATGTCTATATACAGGTTGTCTACTCAAAACATGGCTCATTAGCTAATTTCTAAACTATAAGAGATAGACATATACTTCCAGTTGGAAAAAATGCTTTAAATAACAAGAAGAATTATATTTTCTGTTATTTGAGACCATAATTCAATCTGTTTTAGCCATAGAAGAGCGGAACTTTTTTGTTTGAAATGTTAAGTGTGTAAATAATATTTTACTAAATACTACTAATAGGATCAGGGAACTGTATAAAAAGTTAAACTTTGTAATTTTTTCATTAGTACATTTATGTACTCAAAAAGTATAAAATAATAATGAATAAATTGCAGCATTTTTCGAACTGGAAGTATATGCCTGTCACCAATGGTTTAGAAATTAGCTGTTGGGACATTATTATTAAAACCTTGTACACTTGTGTATATTATTATTAAAATCATGGAATTATACATTTAAGAATGAAGTAAAAAAAATTATTTTTATGGTACAAGCGTATTACTTTTATATGTCCTTTAATGCATTTCTCTCATTTTTATGTTCAATAGGAGAATGCATCTAAGAAACGAAAGTTATCCTCTTCTATAGTACCTGCAATGAATGAAAGCCTACCACTTCCAGACAATAACTTCATTGCTCCTGCTCAGCCGAGAATTCAATTCCAACCTCATTTGAAGCCAAAAGATTCTAAAGGAAAAAGTAAAATCCGAGAATGTGGGTGCTTCAGAAAGCCGACTGTGTGTAAAATATGTACAGGCAGGTAAGTCCAGTGGTCCTTTTTTTTTCTTCTTTCCGTCTGGAAATTACTATATATTTAATTTTTGCATTCTTGGATATTTTTTAATGTTGGAAGGCAGGCAGAAATTTATATGTATTGTAAAAAATATCTTCTATGAAACAGATACAAATTAAGTGTTTATAATAAAAAAGTTTTTACTTTGTACTGAATTTTATATGCCCTCAAATGTGTATTACATTTTAAAAACAAGAGCATAAAAACATTATCTGAAACTGTAGTTGTTTGCTGCATTTTTTACTTTGGGATTGTCATTTTTTATTTTTTCTTCTTGTTTTGTAACTTTTGTTATCAGTGTTAATGTTCAAACTTTTTTCATTAGTAATTTTTTTAGTATTATTTTATCTATTCTGGCTAAATTTAGTTTAATAGTAGTATTCAGATGTAAATTTGTATTAAATTTAGGATTAATATGTAATTTTTTTTCAAAATTACAGTAATGATCTGTTAATATTGATATTCCCTTATTTTTAACAAATGTTAATGAAATTGCCATGTAGCAAAATAAGTCCTTGCTGTAATAATTAGGGACGTAACAAATAGTGGTTTGGCCGAATAGCAAATTTTTAAAAACATTTCACTTTTGATTATAAATGAAATATTTTTCAAATTTTAAATGAAAAAAAAAAGTTTAAATAAAATTGATTTTTTATTATTTGTGTAATGTTATGTATATTTGTAATACCTTAATTCCAATAATAAAAAATGAAAAACCCTCATTGTTTTGGGATTTCTTCACAGAAATAAAAGAGCCATCATTGCAGAATATGACAATGACAAACACAGAAGAAAATTGATTGGATAAATTAAAATTACTAAAATAAATAAATTCATATTTTGGTAAAGAACTTCCAATAGTTAGGATGGCGTGTCCACTTAATTGGTGGAAAACAATTCTGAAAAATTTACAAGGTTTGCAAATTTAGCAAGAAAATATCTTTCAGCACCTGCAAGCATTATATAGTGACCATTTATTTTCTGAATTTGATAATATATATGAAACCGTATGGTACAGACTTCTATAAATGATATGCGACATTATTAAACGCATTTATGTATTATACAACTTAAAATTGGATAGATGTTAGGGTTTTTTCACGATAAATGTACCGGAATGTAATTCGGTAGTATTGTTTATTAAATATATTTTAAACAGCATTTTTTTAAAGATATTTTATCCTGAATTTATTCTGTGGAATATCTGTGTAGTATTCGGCCAGACCAAATATTCGGGGAAGGGCCGAATAGCTTAATACTGAATATTCGTTACATCCCTAATTTGCATTATATGTGTATGAAACCAACCGAAACAGACATCCTCCTGAAAATGGTGAAAAATTATTGTTCTTGTATGATAATTTCAGGTCTTGCAATAATAAATTATATGTAAATTTATTAAATATACCTATGCACTATACAACTGATATGTAATTGTAATATTCATTGTTAAATGTGTATTTAAAATATTATTATCATCAATATATTTGGCAAAAAGGCTGAATACCAAATAGTTGACGAATATTCGTTGCATCCCTAGTAATAATCCTTACAAAATTGAAACTTTTGTTTTATTTATTTTATTATATTTATTTATTTTCATAGTTTGGAAGCTAAAATATGGCCTTATAACTTTTATAATTCAGTAATAATGCTTAAAAAACAAAATGCATTTTATTCTTTCTTTTCTGCATGTGCAAAGTTAAGTTAAATTATACTGATTGGTGAAAATATAAATTAAAGTTTCCCAGAAATTGCATAGTTGTTGAATAATGGGGTTTTTTTTACAAATCAAAGAATTGTAATTATAAATATGTTTTAAGTTATGAAATATGTTTGTATTTTATGATTTTTATTTTTGACTACCTAATAGAGCTGTTTCTATATTGATTTTTGCCTTTTTGTTACCTTCAGGAGTACAAAATGTTACTGGAATTTGAATAATAAAAAAGGCCTGAAATACTTTTGTACAGCTTATTATATTTTTCCCATTATTCTGAATCTTCAAAATATTTTATTATTTTCATATAATTTTTTTATTAAAATAACACTACCATAAAATTGCCATTAAATTTTTATATCTGTTTAATGATGTAAAACTCTGATTTACAGAGAAACAGAGAATGCACCACGTGGTGGGACAGCAGGTTTTAGAGCTCCTGAAGTTCTGCTGAAACATAGACAACAAACTACAGGTTTGAAAAAAATTATCATTTACAAATTTATAGTTATAGAATCAAATCAAATAGTGTATATGAAAAGCATATATACTGTTGCAGCATATAAAAACAAAATTCTGAAAACATTCTTTTTACAGTTTATTAACTAAAATATAAGTAAAAGTTTGTTTCTAAAATCTTATTTTTTTATGTTGGATAATGGCTTTTTGTGTGTGTTTTTGCCAATCCTAAAAGTTAAATTGTTTTTTTATATCAGCAAAAATAAAACAATGTGTATATGCTTTCACAGATATCTGCATAATGCAGCAGATGAATAAATATATGCATATAGTAAAAAAACTCATATCTTAATAATAAATTCCAGTATTATTTCTAGAGCCAGGAAACCTGAGCTACATATTCTTGGATATACACGCAGATCACCATTCCATTTTTCTCCATTATTTTTGCTCATAATCTCAATATTCTTAACCAAGATTGTTTGGGAAGGTTTGCAGCCAAAGAAGAAGGGGGGGGGGGGGATGTTTTTCCGAAAATTTGACAAAAAAATAAAAATATAGAGATTTAATTTTTCTTTTTTACAAATAAGATAATTCTTTGTTATGATTGCCATGGTTTTTATTCAGTTGCTTAAACTGTTAGAATGTCAGTTTTATGCCAGCAGTTATGTATTGCCAGATTGAAAGAATTGCCTAGTGCAAATTTTTCTTGAATTTGTTATTTAAAAAGTTTTCATTTCCCAAAACTTTGAAATCTTTAAACCTATTCACTCCCATAGTCTTGGAGAAAAATTTACCATCATAGTAACACAGTTCTTTACAGTTGTAATAAATTGATAAAGAACCTGTGTGATTTAAGGCTCATGTAACAAAATGTGGGTACCATATGATGTGGCATTAGTGGTAAAGGATTTAAGTGGTAAAATTTCTTTATTTCTGAACAGTTAGATATATTTTTAAGCTCTTTTAAATGTAATAAAAGAGAATTAAGATTGCTTTAAGAAGAACATTTTTTTTATATGCAATATTCTATTTAAAGAATTAAATGTTTAATTTTATAATAAATGTTTTTTAAATAAACAATTATTTTTTAATGAACCTCTTTCTTCATGTTGAGTTTCAAGTAGGCTTTCATTCATGCAAACTAGATGTTGTGTGGAAAACTAACTACTAAATGCTTATTTCTTTTATTAATCTACTTATTTAATTATGATTTTTCCTTATTTCCTTGCCCAAAACTTTGAATTCTTTCTGGAAAATTTTCTACTAATATGGAAAATAATCCACAGATCAGGAACTGTGATAATTTCTTTTATTAATCTCTAATTTAATTATGAGTTATGTTGAACATCAGCAATTTCTTGATCATGTAGGTTACTGTTATAATTTATATTCGATTAACATTTTTTAATGTGTATAAATTGTTTATCAAATAATTGCTGTACCTTTTTTTGAGGCTATTGTTCTTTAAAAGAAATTTTATCTTAATTGCAGTTGAAAAGAAGAAAACAATTTTTAACGTGCAAATATGTTACAAGTTTGCTCTAGTATTTTAACTTGCATATCATCATCATATGAAATTGTTTTCCTATGTTTAATAAGATTCTGTACTTCTGCTGTTTTATTTTTTTTATTGAAAATCTATTCATTTCTTTTTCAGCAATTGATGTGTGGTCAGCTGGTGTCATCATGCTGTGTATTCTCAGTAAGAAATATCCATTTTTTCGAGCTGACGATGATCTTACAGCCTTGGCAGAAATAACCTTTTTAGTTGGAACAACAGAAATAAAAGTAGCTGCTCATTCTATAGGTAATTTAGTTCAACATTTCATTAATATTCATCGTATATAAAAATGTCAATGTGAATAATTGTATCATCAAGTTTGAATTATTAAAACATTTTGTTAAGTGCTTCATTTCATTTTATCATTTGAAGCTGACATAGAATTTTTAATCCCCACTATTTATGTGGAAAATTGTGTTTAATAGTGGATGCATCATCAGTATGCATTTTTGTTACTGAATGAAATACTCGTAAATGGAATTTTCTTCAGTTCAAAGTTTATGTATATCCTTTAAATTTCCCTTTAACACCCAGCATCCTCATTTGAGGACAGTGAATAAAACATTGTGCAGAATCTTTTCAATTTTTAAAAGTTTTCTTTTTAATTTTTAACAATGGTGGATGACATCACAATGAGCATTCCTGTAAATTTTTATGCAGCTGCTTCTGTTTATAATTTCGTGATTTGTATCGCCGTTTTGCAATTTTTCAAGCCTCGCAGATGCATTTAGTTTTCCCACTGCTGCATCAAATAAAAACAAGTTGAGGAATGGGGAAGTTCAGCATTTTTCAAAAACGCATGAAAGCAATCCGTATTATAGAAAAAAATCATTCTAATTTCAAATATGCAAGTGAAATTTTACATAAAAATGTATTTATTTAAATATTGAGGGCGAAAGATGCACTAAAGTAGCAGAAATGATGATGCAATCCAAAACGCACTCTCATTGGTTGAGTAGATTTTGACGTCACGTATGCCTTCCTTCACATACTTCTCTTTCACTACTTTTATACCGTGTTTTGATTCAAGGCGTTTGTACTAGCTAGCATTTTAGAAGTGAAGTTTTTGGCTTTTCTACTATTCAACGTTTAATTTCAGAATGGATATTGGTTTTGTACAAGGTAAATCGGATAATTTGCCAAGGATTGATTCTATAATGATGGCAAAGAAATAGGACACAAAACCCCAGCTCGTAAATTATCTCATAAGAAAAGCTGTTCGTACGAGTGCGACTAATCTAGGAATTTAAGGGCTACCATGTAAACGGCAAACCCTGGATGTGCAGCGAGATAAATTTATCTACCTTTTTTCAGTTGTAATAATTGATAAATACATTGACTTTTTGAAGACTGATTTTGATTTGAATATACTCATTGAATCTAAATCATTTGTTTTGCATCAAAAATTATTTTCTTGCACTACAAATGAAAACAATTTTCATCATCAAAATAGTCATGAATTTAAACTTACATTTAAGATATTCTAATTAATTTTTAATAGTATTGTAATTTAGAAATATATATAAGAAACATTTGAATATCCATGGAAATAATATAAGCAGTAAAATAACAAGAGCAAGATTTTTTTAAATCTTAAAGAAGTTGGGACAGCCTCTATGCCATTGCCCCTCAAAGGGTTAAAATATAAATTCCATGTAATCAAATAGAAAGGAAAAACTAATTAAATTTAATTATTTGCTTTAAAAGTGATAATTAAAATCTCACCTTATACTTATATTCAAAACAAAATAGATATTGAGTTCAAGGCTGTTTTTTTACTGTGCTTTGTGATATATAATTTTAATAGATATAATATAGATAAATTACTCATTGGGTGCCATTATAGTTTTATTAACACATTTAGGAACAATACTTGTATCTTCCCAACATTATCTTATCTGATGCAGTAGTCGGAAAATATAGAAAAAAAAGGAATATCTCTATAGCGAGCAAATGGGAGCTCTCCCCTGTTTGGGCATATGTGACGTCAGACCCGCTTTGTGCCAAAATGGATCGTTTTCCCCACGTCACCTGAGAGGCGAACTTTGATTGCAAATATTTAAAAAAAAAAACTGCCTAGACATTTTTTTTAATGTTATTGTTCATTTTAAAGCATTTTCAATCGAGTAGAAAAATTTTTAAAAAATACTGAACTTCCCTATTGCATCTATAATAATACTCTATTTTAGAGTACTATGTTAACATTTGATAATAAATTATTTTGAAATTTTCTGTTTAAAAAATGTCATATAATTCTGTCCTCAGTTGAGGACACTAGGCATTGCAGCTAATTTTTACACAAATTTTCAGAATCGTACTTTTATTTTGCACTTTGTGCATAATGATTGAATTAAAAACTTGTTCAATTATTTTTAAAGCAAATATTCTTATTTTATCTTTTTTTTTTTTTTTTTTTTTAAATATAGTGGAATAACCATATTTCATTAGTTTATTAGGATTGATGAAGGTCTATAATATTTGCTTTCAGAACAAATTGAGACGAATATTATAGTGATTCTACTGGGCATTGACGAGTTAACAACTGAAAAAGTTTTTGATGAAAGTGCAACAATAGCTGGATCTCATATCATAACTGTAGTTATGATATGAGGTCCAGCTGAAAGTGAAATTTCAGATAAATTAATGAATATTATCGATTTTGATGAAGATTATGCAGATCACCTCCAACAGAAATGAAAAGTAAACTTAAAAAGACATAAGTAAAATGGTCAAAAGTTGATCCTGAATAATCAAACTTCAATAAAGAAATAAGAATAAATATAATATCGAAAGTCTTATATATGAAACGTGCCAGTTAAGTGTAACAGAAATGTTTGAAAAAATGCTCACTCAGGAAGTATATGACCGTATTTTAAATGAAAAGATTGGTTATGCTCCTGAAGTAAAAGATAATTCAGATTACTCTTCATCAAAGGATGATAATTGTGTATTTAAATGCATTTCATGAAGGTTATGTATTTTTAAGCATTTTATGTATGTATCATAGACTTGGATACGGTAATATTTGAAAATTTGTTCAGTTTATCTATAGTATTATTACCCCAAAACTAAAATTTTAACACTAAAAATACAAAATTTAGTTTATATTTTTGATGAATATTTAAAAAAATAAAATAATTTAAATCAAATTTGTCTAAAAATTCAAGAAAATGGCTTTGATTGGGCCTTTATTACAATTTTTATATGTTGTAACAAAGTTTATTGACTTCCCTAACAAGGCTAACTTTTAATCACTGAAATGCCCAGCATCTTCAGATGAGGTTGGGCTGTAATTTTAAAACTAACAAAGCAATTGCTTAAATTTCACATTTTTTACTCTAAGTAGTCCATAATAACTTAGGTATGAGATATTCATCAAAATGCATTCAGCAGAATTAATTTTGGTGTTAAAGGGTTAAACGGACTTGACTTAACTTTGATTGCATAAAATGAAAACCTTAGCATCGTTGTTCAGGTAAAAGTTGCCAAGTCCAAAACCATAATTTCAAGATGTAGTCAGTTTAAACTTAATTAATTTTTGAGACGTAATAATGAATATTAAAAATTATTTTATTGATTTCTTACTCCTACGGTTGATTTACTGATGTTTAACAGGTTTCTATAATGATTAATTAATTACAAATTCTAATTAACTGCAGTAGGGTTTTTGTGGACTTGTTGACTTCTGTCTGAACGATGACAATACAGTAGAACCTCGGGAATCTGAACCCCAGGAATCTGAAATTTCAAATAATCTGAACACATTTTTTAAAATTTTCTGAAAGACTTTTGCTGAAAAACGAAAGGAAAATAAGAATTATGAATCAGAAACAAAGCTAAGGTTTATTCCTAATGTAAAAGATGTCTTTAAGGATGAATACAACTCCTTAATTAGTAGAAACGAACCCAGATATCTTCTTTTTACCCTCAACTTGTTTGCTACTGTACTGTGCGAATCACCGCATATTCTTTCAGTACACCTTCACAGAGTACCCAGAGTAGATACTCTACTGCATTTGGTATATCAAGAGTACTTTACTGAATTTCTCGGTTAATCCGAATTCCCCGGAACCTGAACAAAGGTCAGCTCCAATTAGTTCGGATTCCTGGGGTTCTACTGTATATTCAGTACTCATCATCAGTGATGTAAAAACTTACATTTCAGATAACACAAATTTTTATATTCTTAATCATTTTCTGTTTACTTTTCTTTCCAGGTAAATTCCTGACCATGAATTTACCAGAAACAACAGAATCTATATCAGACATCCGCAAGCAACTGGGACCAGCCCGATACCTTCAGGCCTTGTGTACCTTGATTATGCAAGATCAGCCTTGTTATGCACATACATATCCGCAAGCAAAAGAACCGATCATGCGTTGCGTGTTGTGCTACGAAATGTCTCGCCAGGTTCCACAAAGTGCCTTTGATCTCCTGAACAAATTGTTAGATCCCAACCCTCACACTCGAACCACTGCTCATGATGCCTTAATGCATCCTTTCTTCACTGAGCAAATTTAAGTACAATTAGTCTTAAGTGCTTATTATTGGTACTATGAATGGGTATATTGTATTCTACTCTGTTTTCAAAAGGGTTTGCATTTTTTTCACCTGTCATTGAAAGTTATTTATTTCTATATGTTTGTCTTAATTTGTTTCACAAAGATTTCGTGATCTATTTATTCATGACATCAAATCTAACATGCAGTAAAGCACCATTTATGCATTTTTCAGGGTGACTCATTACGTCATTGATGTAAGATTAATTCAAAATAGGAAACTAAAACTAGAGAAATTACGTATTAAAGTAACATTTGAAAAATAAAGACGTTTGAAAATAAAGGCTATATTTTATCAGTTTTATTTTTACTTTTCAAATGTTACTTTAATACGCAATTTCACTGTGCTATTTTATTTTCCTATTTTTAATTGATGTGAGATGATGCATATATGTAAAGATGTATGATCAAAGTTTTGATAAACCACTGCGATTATTACAGATTTAATGTTATTAATACTAATTGATTTAAAAGCTTTTTAAAGATATTCCTATTATATTACTGCATAGTTTGTAAACAATAATTAAATTTTGAATTTAAACATTTATCACAAAAGTGAAAAAGGCCATACATTTATTGCATATCTTGAGTGCTAAATATACATTTCTTTTATTTTATGTGAATCCAGGTAGGCATTTATTTGCAAATGGTGGAGAGGTAAAGGATGTTAACACCCTTGCTTTCTACAAAACATTTCCTCCTCAAAAGAAATAGAAAATAATGGCCAGTGCAGAAAATTTGTGAATTTTAGAAAGGGGACAAAACAATGTGTAATCAAAGATTTGTATCATATAAACAATTATTTTATTATTACATTGGTTACAAATTAATCGGGACCGTGATGAAACAATGTATGAATGAGGAACATATAAACAGTGCTTTACTATGTTTGATTTCCAGTCATTGCAAGATTAAAATTGTAGGCTAATTTCATAATAAATCCAAGTAATATTAAACGAGACTTACGAAATGTTGTGTCTTCCGTTGTCACCCCAAGTGCTTTGTCTTTAGGAATGAAATTAGTTTTCTACAATAAAATGGGAGGGGGGGGGACCTGATTTGAAATTGATTGGATGCATTTGTTTATAATGTACTTTTGGGATTCTTTTTTACTTTTATGGTGCTTGTAGGTATTTTGAATGTGCTTTTGTGATGGTGTATTTAAATATTGTACCTGAATAATTAAGTAAGTGTCTTTTTTTTCCTACTCTGTCACTTGAACAGCTAACTGTTATCACTTTTGATGACGAATTTTTTTTTAATTGCACATTTTTAGAATGTCAACTTCCATTAATGGTGATGCTTTTGTGGTTAAGCATATCTTTTCATGCTGTTGTCACTTTCAGAGCTATCAAACGTCTGCATCACTCATTTTGTACACCATTTACAGCTACCATTTTATGTACCTGAAATAATATTTTCTATGTGGCTTTCAATATGGAAGATTTTCATTTCATATTGAGAAACTTCTTTCTATGCTGTAATAACTTTGTATTTATTTCGTATAGAGTTTCTTCTCTAAAGAATACTGTAACTTTTTTCTAAGTTAATGTGTATTTATACATTCACTGATATTGACTAATTTAATTTCTGTGTTTTACATTACTTGTTTGTTTTTTTAAGCAACTGTTTAGCACTGCCATTTCTAGTACAGACAGCATAACACAATTGCGTATTGGCTTATGTATAGAATACTCAATAAATAGGTGCTGAGAAAATGGAGAAGTAAAAGTGTTTTTAAGAATTCTTCATGGCACAGGCCACAAAGAATTTTTCTATGGCTGTTATTATTATTATCATCTTTTTCATTTTTATGTGTGACGTTTGCTTTCCATGGCATTTACTTTTCATCCATCATTAAAAGTAAACCTGTCACTTCAATGTCGCCTGATTATGTGAGTCTTTTATAACTGTTTTTTTTCACTGTAAATTTTAATGAGCTTTAGATTCTTTTTGTATATTTCTTTGTCACTGATATTGTATGATTTCTAAAAATGCTTAAATACAGTGGACTTTGTATTATTCATATGTGTGAAGTGATTTCTTTTGACACTAATACATATCCGGTGTTGTAAGATAGCTTATTGCTGTCTGAAATCTTCATGTGACTTGGAGCAATTTATTTAAATTTTTATCTTCAAATGTAACAAAAAATTAAGTCTTGTGCAAGTGAAATAGGAAGTAGCCAATGGCATATCCATTGTTTACTTCCTATTTCACTTGTGTTTAAATTTATTTTTCTGGATTTTTTTATCTCTAAATTTTCAAATCAATTCCACTTGTGCCTTCCATTCTTCATAAATATTATTTCATT